>PVJI01006172.1:0-89263 GCA_004026765.1 Micronycteris hirsuta
AGATCAGTCACAGCCAAGACGCTTGTGAGGTAAGCAAGCAAAATACAACCAGAGAAACAAAATAGAACCAGAGACATTGAAGTTTAGAACATTCTGGCAGTAACCAGAGGGGAGGGGGAAGGGGAGAAGGGGGACAAGGGTATTCAGGAACTGCTATAAAGGACACATGGACAAAACCAAGGGGGAGGGTGGAAGCAAGAGAGGGAGGTGGGTTTGCCTGGGGTGGGGTGGGGGGAGGGTAAATGCAGACAGCTGTAATTGAACAACAATAAAATAATTAAAAAAAAATAAAATAAAGTTGTTGCCATAGTTCATTCCTTTTCGTTGCTGAGCAGTAGTCCATGGCTTACATGTTTCACAGTTTGTTTAACCATTCACTGACCGATGGCCATGTGGGTTGTTTCCAGTTTTGGGCTATCATAAATAAAACTGCTATGAACATTCATGTACACGTTTTTGTGCCGGTGCAAACTTTCATTTCTCTAGGACAAGCGACTGATAGTACAATTGCTGAATTGTAGAGGAAGCGTTTGTTTAGATTTAAAAGAAGTTGCCCAACTATTTTCCAGAGTAGCTGGACCATTTTGCATATCCACTAGCATTTCCAAAAGGTACAATTATTCCCTTTTCTAAGACATTGAGAAAACATAAGGGCTTTCTCACTGTGTATTGTATTAGGTGTTCTATCAGGAAATTGTCATGTAAATCCACCCAAGGCAGGGACTGCTGTTCTGTCTCTGCGCACTCACTTGCAGCACAGATCCTGGTGTCTCGGGCTCCGTGAATGGTTGTTGAATGAAATGAAGCCCAGATATGGGCTACAATGGATACACTGCATCCTGTGGAGATCTCTAATTGAACTTTGATTCACTGGGATTACTTTGCATGTAATTTTCTGACATAATTTTCATGGGGTTTTTTTTGCCGCACCTCCTAAGAACCGGCAATGATGTTGATTTTGACTCTGGATGATTTCCATTTCTTTATTTATCTAATCATTGCATCTTCTGTGAGTTTTGAAAGCCCAGCAGAATATAAAATAAAAGATTTACTTTTCAGAGAAAAGCTCTAAGTTATTATAATTGGAGAAAAAAGTGCCCGTATAGTGAAGAAGTGATATTGCTAAGAAGGACTAAACAGGACCTGACTCCGAACCTCAGAGTGTATCTTTCCTCCCAGAAATCCTCAAGCGTGCCTGTGTTATATCACAGGTCACCTAAGCAGTTTTTATGAAAGTGGTACCCACAGGACTGGAAGGGACATTAGGTTTTCTAAATTTGAACTGTTGAGTGTTGTACTAAGCTGACATTTTATGGAACAGTAAGTCATAATTAACTCTTTTTAGCAATCAGATTTATATGGATATCCCTGGAGGTTTATGTTAATATCAGGTATTTTCCAGAGTACTGAAAGACCATTAATGGTAATACATACTCTAGTTGTGTTCTATTTTTTAAATTTTCAATCACTTTAGGACATATCTACTTTTGTAGCTCAGAATTTGCCAGATTTCTTCTTTTACGTATTTTCTTCTTTTCCCAGATTCTGAGAGTCAGCTCTTTATTTCTAAGGGGAGATGGTACTCTTCTATGTTAGGAAAACACACAGCATTTTTCCCTCCCATATGAACACCTCATTAAACTTTGTATCTCCCAACTCACTCATCTCTCCTCTCAAGAATCATCAGAGACACAGTTTCCTTTTTTGAGTCCATGGATTTAAACTTTACGAATCTCGAGGCTTTCTCTCTCCATAAATTACTATAATGGTATAATGTAGAACAGATGGGATAACACTATTTGTATAATTGCATCCGACATTAAACGGGACATTGCAGCTACAGGACTGTGGTCTTAGAGTCACACGACAAATCTGCAATGCAGTGTGCAGCCATGAAGGTTGGAGGTTCTGTGGTTAGGAAGGCCCATGTTTGAGTCTCTGATTTTTGGATGTAGGCACGTCCCTTAACCTAAACCTCAACTGTCTTACCTGTAAGTTGGGAATAATAATAGTGGCTTATTTCATAATCCTGGTGTGAAGATCAAATGAAATAACATACATGAAGCCCAGAATACAATGCTTGGCACAGTTCAGTGCTCCATACGTATTAGCTTTTAATTGTAAGCTCCCGGTGGGTGGAGATTTGGTCCATTTCGTTTATAGCTGTAGCCCCAGCATCTAACACAGCACCCATGGTAGGTTCTCCACAAATATTTCCTAAATAAACAAATGGTTATTCAAGACCTCACTTGAGAAAACCATGGTCCCGAAGAACATATTGTAGATAGTTTCATTCAAATGCATTTCTTTTTTATTCAGATCTTATAATTCTCTCCTACACTGTCTCTTAACTTACATATTTAGCTACTTCTGAGATTCTAGGAATACAGAGTGAAGAAAAAATTGGTCTTTACCCTCAAAGGGATTGTCTTTTTTAAAAAATAATGTATTCTGATAACATTGGTTAATAGCATTGTGTACATTTCAGGTGTACAAATTTATAATACATCATCTGCGTATCATGTGGTCTCACACCCAAAGTGCAGAGGAGCCTGTGTCTTCTAAGGAAACGCGACCAAGCAGACAAGTTGCTCCCTGAAGAGGGGTCCCCTCCTGCCTTCCTTTCATTCTTCGTCAGTCTCCTTCAGCATTTTCAGTGAGCTTAGCATGTGCGTTTTCTAAAATCGTTGCCACGTATGATTTTAATCCAACAGAAAATGTTTGTGGGAAAATGTTTGTTTTGGGTTTCTTCTTTTTTGTTTTGTTGCCAAAATAGTTTTCACTTGTTATCCCCTTTTTGACTAACTTCCAGTAGAATTTCAGATACAAAGCAACAGATGGCTGGGAAGAGGGTTTCACAATGTCCCTTGGGCCTAGTGAGGCCCCACTTGCCACCCAGACACTGCAGTTTCTAACAGACCTTCAAAGCCTTCCTAGCCTGTTTTCCAGTGCAAAACCGTACAGTGCTTAGAAGTCAGCAGAGCACGTTTCATGTTACTGCAGTGCAGCTCTGGCGATTGCCGCTCTCTGTAGAAGAAAGTGTGCCTAATATACAGTGGCACAACTGTCTTTAAAATTAACTTTCTTCTAATGGTTGAACATGTTTTGAAATGTTACAGGGGAAATATGTTTGTGTAACTTCTCATCTTTAGAAATGTTGGCAAGCAAAGATGTTCTTGAATTAATAATATTTGTATTTAGTCCAGATGTAGATTCCAAAACATTTAAAAATACAGAAATTCTACAAGCACGCAGGCCACCTAGAAATATGGACCTCACTTCTGTCCGCTGTCAAAAACAAAAAACTGCTCAGATTCATCTTGATGTCTTGTCAAACAATTTTGCCCTAACTTATATAGAAAAACAATTCTTTTATTATAAGTATTTTAAGAGAAGATGAATTTGGTATATTCTGACTATGAAACGTTTAATGTGTCCACTTCATATTTGTGAATGTGTCCACATCCAATTGTCTCTTTTATAACTATAGAATTAAACAAGAGATAAACCAGAAACTTGGTTGTTGACATACCTCCTAACTGCATATATCAGCGCAATGAACTTCATCAAAATTAAAAACTTTTTTCCAAAGGGTACTATTAAGAAAGTATAAAGAATCCACAGAATTAGAGAGAATATTTGTAAATCATGTATTTGATAAAAGTCTAGTATTCAGAATATATAAAGAATCTTACTCAATAAAAGACAAATAACCCAAATGAAAAATAGGCTAAGGATTTTAATAGACTTTTTCTACAAAGAAAATGAGCAGTAAACATAAGAAAAGATTCTCACCTTCATTAGTCATTAGGGAAATGCACATCAGAACCACGAGATGCCACTTTGCACCCATAAGAATGACCATCTTGGAAAAAAGTACAACAGATGTTGATGTGGATTTGGAGAAACTGGAACCTTCATACACTGCTGGTGGGAATGTAAAACGGTGCAGCCACTTCAGAAAATGCTTGGCAGTTCCTTCAGAAAGTTAAACATAAAGTTACCATATGAACCAGCAATTTCACTCCTATATCCTAGAGATTAAAGATGTATGTTTACACAAAAACTTGTGTGCAAATGTTTATAGTAACATCCCTCACAATAGCCCCAAAGTAGAAAGAACCCAAATGTCCATCAGCTCATGAATGGTTTAACAAATGTGGTAGTAGCCGCACAATGGAATATTATTCAGTCATAAAAACAGATGAAGTACTGACACATGCTATAATCTAGATAAACCTTGAAAACCTTATTTCATTTCACGTTAAATGAAATAAGGCAGACACAAAAGGACCACCTATTGTATGATTCCATTTATATAAAATTTATCTGAAATATCCAGAATAGGCAAGTCTACAGAGACAAAAAGTCGATTAGTGGTTGCCAGGGGCTGGGGGCAGGTGGCGGGGGTGCTGGGAAGGAGGAGGAGAGGAGGGGAACGGGACGACTACTGGAGGGTCTGGGTTTTTTAGTGGGATGATGCAAATGTTCTAGAGTTAAACAGTGTTGATGGTTCCATGACCTTGTAACATACTAAAATCCACTGAATTTCATACTTTAAATGGTGAATTGTATTGTGTGTGAACTATGTCTCATCTTTTAAAAATCTACACATAAAATCTATAGAAAAATCAGCTAACAAATTAAGAATGGGCTTGATATGAAAATATAATAATCATCCAGAGTCGTGATGTTCTCCTGGAGGTCTAGTTAAAAAGGTGTGTATGGCAGCAAATATCCCTCCCAGGATCTAAAGGAGAGATTATAGAGAACTCACCTGGACTTCCTTATCCCACACACTAAGATAATTGCCTGAAATTCTGCCTCAAGGGTGGTCAAGTGTGAATTTAACCATGCATTGCACAGACGGGGATTGGGAGGTAGACTCTAGTTTGCAATAACTATTTGAAAATAATGTAGTGGGTAACCACGGAAGCTGCAACTGTCACAGACTTTTACTGTATTTTATTTTTTTAAGATGCACATTTTCCCCCAATTTTAACATCTTGGGGTGTACTTACCACTTGGTGGTGTCTTGGATTTTATGAAATATGGCAGTTTTGTATTGTGTTTGCTTTCAGGGGCTTTCTAGAGTGGTTAGCCATACAAGATTAACATTGCTATTCCCTACAGGGCTATTTATATTAAAATATCTTTGCCAGAGCACCCCTAGCAGTTTGTTTATTTTGAGGCCTTGAAACCCAGTTGTTGACATATCTCCTAATTGCATAAAAACAGTTCTTAGAGGTTAAATGAAAGCCCCCCTCATTGTTCCCACCCCATCTTTGGTATTCTGAGCACAATGAATGATTTCCTTCCCTCATTGTTTTGTGGACTAGAGGGAGAAAGACCTCTCAAGTCGTTCTGCCTTCTCATTCCCTCTGTTACATTGAGCCATTTGAAGGAGTAGGTAGGCGGATACTTGAAATAATCAGGCATTTTACAAATTCTGTTTCTTGCATGGTATTTTGATTTGAAACTTTGAGTATAAAGTTTTCAATGTTTCTATTACAGATAATCAAATAGTATTTTTTGTTTGTTTGTTTTTAAATGTTATGGGCCTGGCTGGTGTAGCTCAGTGGATTGAGCACGGGCTGGGAAATAAAGGGTCGCCGGTTCAATTCCCAGTCAGGGCACATGCCTGGGTTGCGGGCCAGGTCCCCAGTGGGGGGCCCATGAGCAGCAACCACACATTGTTTCTCTTTCTCCTTCCCTTCCCCTCTCTGAAAGTAAATGAATAAATAAATAATTTTAAAAATTGCTATAACATATTCTAACTATATCATAAAAACCCTAGAGTATAACAACGTTACAGTTCTACCCAGCATCTTCTGTAAGTCCTTAGGAACCAAGAGGTCTGAGATTGCTGAGTAGAGATTGGTAAGATATTGTTAATCCATAGTTTACAAAATGTTTGTTTTACCCCTGAACACTGATAACCTGGTAACACAGAGTGAACCTGGTAACTCCAAATGACTATGCTTCTTAAAAACACAAGCAGGAGATGGAAACTCAGAGCGTACTTAGGCGAAAAAGCAGTCGTCGAGGGGCGCAGAGCAGAAGGGGGTATTTTCATTGTTAGCACACTTGGTTCTGGGTGATGGTGTCCTTCTGCAAAGGCCAAGTTTGTACTGGCATTGTCTTTAAACAAATATATTAATCCTAACCATCTGTCTATGTGTTATACAACAGGAATACCTAGCTATTCCCACAGTGAGAAAAGGAATTTCTTCATGTGTATACCAAAATGACTATTTATACATATACAGGGTCCAGCACAAATAATGCCCCCTTTCTATTACAAAATATTTTATTATAAAATCATAAGCATGTATTTCTGTAACATAGCAAATTCACAGTCAAGGATACCATATGACATCTTAGATGAAATGCTCAAATTAAAACTATAAATTATTACACCCATATTATTACCCTACCAACCACACTCAAGCAAGCCTTACTCCTGCTGGACCCTGTTTATCTTCTAGTAATCTGTTTCCTGTGTCACACAGCTGTGCGTCTCTATATGCCACGTAGCCATCAATCATCCCCTAGGGGCCTCGTTCAATGGTGATTTATAATGGAAAGAGTGACTTTCTCATGCTCTTGGTTTAAGATTTGAATTGGATAGTAAGTCTAGGTTATAAAGCACAGTGTCAAGGGCAGGGAAGCATTTAGTAAGAACCTAAACCATATAATTTGCCTGGAACCATGTAATAGTAATTGTTGAATGCTTTGAATACTCCTTTCACTTTGAATTAGTATTGTTGTTTTAAAAAAAAATCTCCCAGGTGCTTGGATGAGCACATGCACTAGACAGTCTCGCCTCTCCCACTTTTTCCAGCACCTTCAGACCCCTCCTGGAGAAAGGGGAGTGGATGTAGAGAGCAGCCACAAAGGGTCAATAATTAGTACATATCTGCCTATCTACCTCAGGCATCTTGGCCATTGATGGTCCACATGGCCTCACTGCAGGATGTCCATGAAAAGCGCATTTCAGACCCGGGATAACACAGTACTCTTGCTTGATTTCCACTTCGTTCTGTTTTCCACTTTAAATCATAAATGTGAGTAAAAGAAGTGGTTGTAGCCATTTAACAATTGATTACTTATTATATTAGGCAATGCAACATTATAGACAAGACCATTGGTACTAAAATCAGATTACAGGTTCATATTCTGATTCTACTGTTTACTAGCTGTGTGACTTTGGGCAAGTTATTTAATCGCTCTGAACCTTAGGATTCTTATCTATAATGTGGGGCTAGCGATAGCATCTGCCATATAGCCACACTATCATAATTACATGAAGTTATATGTATAAACCAGTTAGAACATTATCAGCACGTAGAGTCAGTGCCCAGGGAACTGCTCTTTGGTTTGCGATGGAAAGTAGGGCTTCTAATTTAGACCCTATTGTTTGGAGAAACACAATGCAGAAAATAAAAATTGAAACCTTGGGAGTATTTTTGTATCTAAATGAAAAAAAATGTTAAATAACTTTTAAAAATTATTGTCTCTGTCAAAGTAAAACCTTTAAAATTGGTCTTTGCCATGAATAGTTCATTAATTAATTATGGCCATTCTCTTTTCATTTCTAATAGATTTCTGATCTATGAATACTTTAGTAAATTATTTGCTACCAAAAAAGGGTAAATTGAGACTAAAGGCAATTTAGTATAGTAGAAAGAATATGTGCTTGGGACATATAAAGACCTGACTGTAAAATTTTATTCCACCACTTAGTGCTTTGTGACCCCAGGCAAGGATTTAACTTCTCTGAGCCTCAGTTCCTTCTTTGTAGAATGAAACTAATTAGGCACTTGGGCTATCCTGTAGTATAAGACAAATGATAGTTCTCCAAAAACACCTCCTATAATTAAACCAGGAATTAGTTTCTATTAACCATGCAAAGGATTTAGAAAATTAGCAATGTCTTTGATGGTTCTTGTGGTGATGATCTTGATCTCGTGATGTTCCTAAAACTGCTAGAGTTTAACAATGACCACCTGGCTGAACCTGACATACGCAAGCTGCCATGTAGAATTTCAGCTTGAAAAGGAAGTCTTAAAGTATATCACAAAGAAAATGGGTATGTGTGGTACATTTACACAATGGAATATTATGCAGCAGAAAGAAAGAAGGAACTCCTACCCTTTGTGACAGCATGGATGGAACTGGAGAGCATTATGCTAAGTGAAATAAGTCAGACAGTGAAAGACAAATACCATATGATCTCACCTATTAGTGGAACCTAATCAACAAAACAGAACCAGAGACATGGAAATAAAAAACAAACTGACAGTGACCAGAGGGGAGGGGGAAAGAAGATAATGGGGGAAAGAAGGGGAAGGGTCAAGTCAAGGAACACGTATAAAGGACCCATGGACAAAGACAGTGAAGGTAGGGAGGATTGAAAGTAGAAGGTGGGGGGCGGACAGGATAGGGGAGAGTAATGGGGGGAAATGGGGACAACTGAAATTGAACAATAATAAAAAAATTAAAAGAAAAAGAAAATGGGTATATGTTTTAGGTGTAGAATCCAGTAAACTAATAGCAGCTAATTATGTGAGCCTGTGCAAGTTACTAATTGCTCTATGCCTCATTCCTGATATGGGATGACTGTACTAGATGACTTTTGAGAAATAAGTGCTCATGAGTTCAGGAGAAATAGAATAAGCTTTTAACACCACAGAGCTGATTGAGCATTTGTCAAACTAGAATATAAATATTGTGACCCCAGGCAAGTATTTAACTTCTCTGAGCCTCAGTTCCTTGTTTGCAGAATGAAACTAATTAGGCACTTGGGCTATCCTGTAGTATAAGACATGATAGTCTCCAAAAACAGGTCCTATAATTAAACCTAGAGTTTGCCACAGTTTGTTCAGAAAACTAGGAATGAGAAAGGGAGAAGTGAAAATTAGATCTTAACACTGAAATTTGACCTGTTAAACATACTCGATCATTTAAAGGCTCAAAGTTTTGAAAGCATTGATTGGCTATTGAAATAACTACATGGTGAAAAACTTCTCTCTTTATGTTGTTATTTTTACTGTCATACTGTGAGATCTTAAAATTAAATGAGATCACACTGAGGCCTGTTCCCTACATATGCACCCCCCAATGCTGTATTTCCTCAGAAGAACAGAGGAGAATTTGTCCTTGTAGGAAGGAAATACAGTGTCAGCTCTGTGATGATGCTGTTGGATGCTGGAACGATACACACATCTTGTAGCTAAATTGTATTCTGAGACTTTTTCATGACAAAGTTTGAGCATTATACAAAACATCTTTTAGTGCATTTAAATTAGGGTGAATGCCAAGCCTATTGTCTCCAGGTTCTACTCTGATGCTAAATGAAGAAATAATTTGCTCTCCAAAAAAAGCAGTAAATAGGAAAAAGAAGCCCCACAGGATAAACCCCAGTGTGCCAGCAGCCTGCCGTGGATCAGCACAGAGAAAGGCTGTAGAAAGGCGATTGAGGAATCCCTGTTTGCCACCATTTAAAGGTTTATCAAGTCTGATGGAGAGTTATATTTAAATGCTTAGCCTTGGCAGGCCTTTTTTCCCCTCACAGCTTTTTAAATTACTCCTTTTCCCACTGATTGGTCCATCCACCTCATTTTCCTCTTAATATTTCACTAGCACGTCTGGCCCTGACAGCTATGAGGACTCAAAGTCCGGCAGATATCGCGGGCTCGCTCAGCCCAGCAGCAGCGTAGGACCGAGCCGGCCCAGAGCCGGGGAGCAGAGGCTCTTCATAAATAACGCCGCGCTCTTGTCAGTGGTTTCGGCCCTCAGGATGGCAGCATGTTTCCGTGGCAGATGGGTCAGCTCTCGTCTGCCACTCTGTCTTTTGAACTTCCTGTTCGAGGGTATGGTTTTCATCAACCTTGATGCTGTAAAGAACACCTACTTTATAAGATTGGATTTTTTTTTTTAAGAAAAGAAAATAACTGAATGTTTTTGTGTATAAAAGGTCTCTTTGAAAAAGATTAAAAGGGGGTGGAGTAACCAGCCCAGATGTCCAAGTGAAACGTTTTAACTGTGAAAGGAGCTTTTTCTTGTAATGCATGAAAATTAAGTCTGAGGAGAACAACCCTTTCTAGACTCCGATTTCATTAAATGCCATTAAGAAATTACACCTTTTCCTATAATTCTGCTTTCCCGTATTTTTTTTGTAAACAATCCCTGTACATGTATGTCATGTTGCCCGCTCATGCCTACAAATCTTTTGGCAGGAAAAATTATGTCTTCTACCTTTTTTTTCCCCCCAGCATCTTGATTTCATTTTCAGAGGGACAGTCCCAATGCAGTGGTTACAGGGGGAGCAGGGTTTGGAATGCTTGGTATGCCAGCCTCGTTCGGACGGTGCTTACCGCTGGGGCTATCCATCGCTCAGGTAAATTATGGGGACCCGTTCAACCTTATTGGACCCATAAAATTAGCTTTATCCAAGCAATAGAAAGTGAACAAGTTTCAAAGCTTTGTGTATTTCCAGAGGGAAAAGTATTTCTGTCGTGTCTGTAGTAAAAAACACAAGTGTGTCCTGCTTTAAGGAAAACGTTTTTTCTGCTTATTGTATCTCTGTGAGATGATGGATGTTAACCAAGCCTACTGCGGTAATCATTTCACAGTGTGTATAAATCAGACCATCATGCTGTACGCCTTAAATGTATATAGTGACGACGTTAATTATTTCTCAGTAAAGCTGAGGAAAAATTGATGAGCAATAGAAAAATGAAAGTTTTGTTATTAGTAAGATTGCTACTAAAAATTAATAGAACGGAAAATCCTTGAGAACTAGGAATTTGGTCTCTTTTGTTCCCTGCTTTATTCCTGGCACCTAAAAAATTATGACACATAATAGGCTCCCAACATATATTTGTTGAATGAGTGAAAAAGAAATCAATGAATGAATTTTCATCGAGGCACACTGGAATGATTAGGAGCACTAGTAGTAAATCTGTAGGCTCAATCTGTAGACTGTATAATGCTAGAGAGATACCATAGAATGTGTGTGTGTGTTTGTGTGTGTGTGTGTACACGGTGAGGGAGTGGGCTCTAAAATTGTGCATTAAAAATATCATTCTAGTGTTTTAAATGCCAAAAGAAGTTCACAGAATCTTTGATGCGTGTTGATAGGGAGATAGGCCCCACAGAACCCTTTGCCTGAAAAGAAGATGGCTCAACATTTTCGTGACAAAAGTTTTATTTTTTTTACTTTTACTACCAATTTTATTTTATTTTTTAATAATTACTTTATTGTTTTTCAATTACAGTTGTCTGCATCCTCTCCCCTCCCCTCCCCCTACTTCTTCCAACCCCACCTCCCTTCCCTGCCCCCCTCCCCCCCCTTGGTTCTGTCCATGTGTCCTCTATAGTTGTTCCTGAAAACCCTTCTCCCCATTGTCCCCTCCCCTCTCTCCCCTGGCTATTGTTAGATTGTTTTTAATTTCAATATCTATGGTTATGTTTTGCTTGCTTTTTTCTTTTGTTGATTATGTTCCAGTTAAAGGTGAGATCATATGGTATTTGTCCCTCACCACCTGGCTTACTTCACTAAGCATAATGCTCTCCAGTTCCATCCATGCTGTTGCAAAGGGTATAAGCTCCTTCTTCCTCTCTGCTGGGTAGAACTCCATTGTGTAAATGTACCATAGTTTCTTGATCCACTCATTTGTAGATGGGCACTTAGGTTGTTTCCAGCACTTGGCTATTGTGAATTGTGCTGCTATGAACATTGGAGTGCATAGGTTCTTTTGAATTGGTGTTTCAGGGCTCTTAGGGTATAATCCCAGTAGTGGAATTGCTGGGTCAAAAGGCAGTTCCATTTTTATTTTTCTGAGGAAATTCCATACTGTTTTCCACAGTGGCTGCACCATTCTGCATTCCCACCAACAGTGCAGTAGGGTTCCCTTTTCTCCACATCCCCTCCAGCAGTTATCTGTTGCTTTGTTGATGATGGCCATTCTGACTGGTGTGAGGTGGTATCTCATTGTGGTTTTAATTTGCATCTCTCTGATGGCTAATGATGTTGAGCATCTTTTCATATGACTCAGGGCCCTCTATGTGTCCTTTTTCGAGAAGTGTCTGTTCATGTCTTTTGCCCATTTTTTAATTGGATTTTTGTCTTCCTGGAGTGGAGTCATATGAGTTCTTTATATATTTTGGAGATCAAACCCTTGTCCGAGGTATCACTGGCAAATATGTTTTTCCATACTGTTGGTTCTCTTTTTATTTTAATACTGTTTTCTTTAGCCCCACAGAAGCTCTTTATTTTGATAAGGTCCCATTTGTTTATTCTTTCCTTTATGTCCCTTGCTCTAGGGGACATATCATTGAAGATGTTGCTGCGTGGAATGTCTGAGATTTTCCTACCGATGTTTTCCTCTAGGATTTTTATGGTGTCATGACAAAAGTTTTCAGAAGGCTAAGATTATCAGAAGTAGCACCACTAAATTCCCATCTCTGATTCTCAACATTAAAATTGTTCTTTTGTTAGTCAGTTTGTGTTTATTTTGTCTTTGAAACTATTTATCTTCATAAGGTCAGGCACTATGTCTGTATGGCTTACCACAGTATTCCCAGCTCCTAGCCCAGGATATAGTGGGTGCCTAATAAATGTTGATTGAGTGCAGGAATGAATGAAAGCTTAGGAATTTAATTTACATTATTATGTTTAATGTTTATATGGGTCAGTATTCTTTAGGTGGCAACTATCAGAAACCTCACTCAGGCCAACTTCACAAGAAGGTGGCTTTATTAGGAAGAAATTAAGTCTCATCAAAGACTGTAGAAGCCAGAGCAGCCTGGAAAGGCGGGGGACTGACCCTGGGTTTGGATTGCTGGCAGGACTCCCTTCCTCTCCACTCTCCCTCTTGTCTCGGCCTCTTCTTACATGTAGATGACGGCCTTCCACCGCACAGAAGGTTTTCCTCGAAAACATGAGTCCCTACGCACACGTCTTAATAATTCACCCACCAGAGAAGAAATGTTGTCCCATTAGGTCCATTTATAAAGTTATTGTGGGAGCACGTGGACTGGCCTGCATGGATTACACACCACTGAGGAAAGATCTGTTACCAGAAGAGAGGGAGACCGTAGTGTTTCTGAAGCATTGCACGTGAAACAAAGTGGGTTTTTTGCTTATATTTTATTTTTATTTTTATTTTTTTAAAGATTTTATTTTTATTTATTTTTAGAGAGAGGGGAAGGGAGGGACACAGAGAGGGAGAGAAACAGCAATGTATGGTTGCCTCTCACATGGCCCTCACAGGGGGCCTGGCCCGCAACCCAGGCATGTGCCCTGACCGGGAATCGAACTGGGACCCTCTGGTTCCCAGCCCGCGCTCAATCCACTGAGCTCCACCAGCCAGGGCATGCTTCTTATATTTTAAATAATCATATGCAATTTGCATTACTATCTTGTGCTTTATATAATTAAGAACTTTATAATGTCTAAAATTTTTAGTTATATGGGAATAAAATCTCCCCTTTAGAACATAAGTCTTACTCTTAAGTCCTGTGTATTTAACTCCCTTATATGTTCTTAAGAATGATTTTTTACAAGAGTTGGGGATGCCTGGACGTGTATTACAGTCGTGGAACAGTGACAAAGGCGTGGGGTTTGAAGTCTCCCCTTGGTAATAGGCTTCACTCTGTTACTAACTTTGAGCAAGAGGTGGACCCTGAGCCTTTCATGTTTGTTGGTTTTGGCTTCTGAATTAATTTTGTGGGGTTTATGTTTGTTTTTTAATCTATAAACTGATGGGGTTAAAACCAGTATATACTTCACAGGGCGATTGTGAATATTAAGAAAGATAAGGGGAAAAAATTGTTCATTGTGAAGTATAAACATTAAATGGTTATCATTGTATACTATACAAATGCTCCTCAACTTACAATGGGGTTACATCTGGGTGAACCTACTGTAAGTTGAAAATGTCATAAGTAGAAAATACATTTGATAGTACATTACCGAGTATCAGTTGTTTACCCTCGTGTTGCCTGGCTGAGTGGGCGCTCTGGCTTCCTGCCCCTGTTCAGCATCTCGTATCAAACATTGCTTGCCGAGAAAAAAGTAAAAATTCAAAATTCAAAGTATGAATTCTACTGAATGTGTATAGCCTTGGAACCATCGTAAAGTCGAAAAATTGTAAATTGAGCCATCATAAGCCAGGGACCATTTGCATATATTTCTAAATGATATTCTTAATTTGGGATCCATGGATCACCACCCCCCAAATCATAGGCAAACTTGTATGTGTTTATACCTGTATCAGCTGATAGTAGGTTCAGCCGTGACAGAATACCAAGCAACGATGGTTTAACAAAACAAGTTCATTTCCCTCTAAAACTATCTGAACTCCAGAGATAAACTATCCAGGACAAGTATGGCAGTTCCATAATCATCAGTGGCCCTGTCTTTTCCCTCTTACTGTCTTTCTTTGCTGAGCCCCGGTTTTCTCATCTTAGTCCAAATGACAGCTTAAGCATGCAGGCCAGCAGTGTAGATGAAAGGGGGGAGGGAGGAGCAGAAGGCAGTGATCCCTACCTCTAAGAACACTTCCTGGAAGTGAACATGATACTTGTACTTGTATCTCCCTGACTGGAGCTTAGTTACATAGCCACACCTAGCTAAAAGAGCAACTAAGAAATGTTGTCTTTATTTGGAGGTTCCATTGCAAAGCAAGAAGGGGAGGGCCTAATGGGAGAATCTGATATATGTGCAATGATATGGATATATATTGCAACAGGGAGAGAACCTACAGCTTTCATTAGAATCCTAAAGAGACTTATTGTAGTTTGTGAACATTAAAAAAATAAAACAGCACAGTGTTTCAAAGTGGAATCTTCCATTTCATTGTGTAAATCTATAGAGTAAGGGCGTCTTTCTACATGTCATGGACTGTGAGCAGGAGAGGAGGAAATGACCAGGCAATCCAAAGATGTAGATTTGGTGCTGTTGTATACGTTTGATAATGATGGCTTATTATTTAATTTCAATCAATTAAATCAATCACTTTCCATATTATAAGTCAGGGGCTTCTTTTTCATACCCTTTGCTTATGATGTATTACTTAAAATGTTCTTAAGCAATTTAAAATTTTATCTATACCCTTTTATTCTTTCATCATTTGGATACTAATCAAGCTTCTTTTTGAGACTTAGTTGACTTTTGCTTTACAGAATTAATTTAATTTCAAATTGATAAAGCCTAGTGAGTATCTTTCTTAGATAAATTGAATTTTTGCTTTAAATGCATTTGCTTTGTACAAAGAATCTGATCTTTTTGTTTTTACTCCATTTTAAGTAAAACATGTTTAGAAACACATAAAATGTCAAAAATTCTGTTTAATTCATTTCAACATAAACAACTTTTAAAACTAACTCTAATAAACAGCTTTTAGACATTTTAATGGTTTTATTTTGTTTTTATTGTGTGTAGTACTTGCTTGCGTATGCAGAAATTTGTAGCTATAAATGGTTGGGTTATTTATTTTAATTAACGTTCACTAAAAAGTTTCTCTCTTTAGAAACAAGTCAGATGTCAACATGAAACGCATGACCCAAAAAACAGCCCTACTCATTTAATTGTCAAGGGAAAAATATGTCACGATTTTTTAAAGTATTAAAACTAGTTAATTATACAGCCATGTAAAAGAGAAATCAATCCTGACAGAAAGATGTATATTTATTTATATTGTTAAAGTGGAAAGGAAGGTTTCAAACCAAGTGTGTCTAATATGTTATTAAAAATATTTAAGTATCAGAGAGAAAACAATTTCTAACCATATATACCAGCTATTCAACCATTTAATAGCATGTATATTTGAATGACAAGATTAAAGATGATTTTTACTTTCTGGAGTATTTTTTTTCTACATTGTATAGATTTTTATGGTATTATGTTGCATTACTTTCATTACCAGGGAAAAAATAGCCAACTAGCAAGCTTTCCCATTTTGGAGAAAAGTCGCTTATGATAAAATGGATAGACCAAGGTAGTATTTTTTTCACCACAGAGTTCTATCTTTAAAAATAAAAATGTCACTTAGAAGGTAAAATTATATGCCCAGGACTGACTACTGTGATTTTGAAGCATAGCATTTGGGAAATTTCACAGGAAATTTGATATATTGCTGCTTTTGTTGAAGAGGCTTCTTTGCTTTGCCTGTGTTGGGCTGATAGCTACACAGAATTGCAATGAGGTATGAAAATACAGTAACTCAGTGTGAATTAGAAATTCAGTCTCCTGGATATCCTTCCCTTTAGAGTCACTGACTTAATGAGGTTGTGTGCATGTTCCTTATCACAAGGTGTAAGATTAGCAGGTGACTGCGGGGGAAATCAGTGAAGCTTTTGTGCACTGTGAAAGCAAGAATAAGCCAGCTATTTTAACCAAAGCCCAGACTTTCCCTTCTTTGGATTCCCTAGCGGATCCTTCAGCTGAATCTGAGTGTTAAAAATAAAGCCACTTTCTATGCCTCTCTGTGCACACTGAGAATCTTGCCAAAGCCTTCTATGAGGTATCTGTGAATTCACCCTGGGAGAACACCACACAGCGTCCTTGGCTTCCTGTTCTAAACAGCCCACTCCAATGACACACTGTAATACTACTCAAGGTAGGAGAATGAGCTGCCAAAACCTATTTATCACTGCGCTGGCCTTGAACTGGGTACATCCATTTAAAGTTAAAAGGGTCATAGGAAGAGCTTTTCTTCTCTCCCGCTTTGCCAACACTAGTATATTGTATAAAGATTAAAATAAATTGTCTAGTGTTTCACTGCCCTGGTTTTCCCATCCTACAAACTGCCATTCCCTACAGTTGTATAAAAGAATGAATTTGGGAAAATAAACACTTGCAGTTTCACCAATAAGTATTGAATGTCCAAAGCTAGAGGAACTGGTTAAATAGATATTTGTTATCCATAAAGTGGAATATTATGCTACCATTAAAAATGATGTTGAAAAATATTTAATGAAGCGCAGAGATGGCCAGGGTATTCCATTGTATAGATAACTACCATCTGTTTAAATAATATATAGAACATTATCCCAGTTTTGTTTTTTAAAATTAAAAAGACATATGCAGGAAAAAGTACTGAAAGATATGCTCCAATATACCTTTTGTAGTTACCTTTGACTGAAAGGATTATGTTTGAATTTTCTTCTCTTTCTCTCCCTCCCATTCCCCATCTTTCTTCCTTCCTTCCTTCCTTCTTTCCTTCCTTCCTTCTTACCCTCCCTCCTTCCTTCCTTCCCTTTTTTACCAATATGTATTTTAACTTTCTTACTTCTAAAATAAACTAATAATGCAGTTATTTAAAATAAGTTAATTAGCCCTGGCTGGTGTGGCTCAGTGGATTGAGTGTCAGCCTGCGAATGAAAGCGTCGCTGGTTCAATTCCCAGTCAGGGCACATGCCTGGGTTGTGGGCCGGGTCCCCAGTATGGGGTGTGCAAGAAGCAACCACACATTGATGTTTCTCTCTTCTCCTTCCCTTTCTCTCTCTAAAAATAAATAAATAAAATCTTTTAGAAAATAAAATAAGTTAATTAATGTTGATTCTTATCTAAAATACAAAATTTGCCAGATAACATGAAACAAAGAGGACAGATTTTAGAGCCTTTTTATTTTCTGGCAGTTACATTTATATTTTTAAAAAGACACTTTAGAAATTGTGGGGAAGGGGGCATAATATAGGAACTGTACTTCCTACTTGTTTTTCATCTAAACCTAAAACATCTCTAACAATAAAATCTAATTAAAATTGTAAAAGCCCCCTTACACTTGTGTTCCTGGGCTGCGTTTTATTTCCTGCCATCACAGGTTGTGCGAGTCAGCGCATATTACATTATGACCTGAGCTTCAGGAAGCCGCAGGACAGTGCTCACGGGCAAGCTGGTTCTGGCTGTGGTCTGGAGAGCAGTAAGGGCTTGCTGAGTATTCTGAAGACTTCCAGGCCCTGATATGCCATTTCTCCCTCTGGCTGACTCCTCGTGGCCTCTTGAACCTCAAACTCTGTCATCCCCCTCCCCCTCCAAATACACCAAAGCAGAATATTAACCCCCTGGATTCCCAAACAAGTTGGTGATGATTCCTGTCTCAGTGGCTTTGGGGAAAATCATTTTGGTACACTCGCTGGCTCTGAAAGGTTCCCACTGCGCCATGCCAGCCACTCTCTCTTTTAAAACCCTGCCTCCAGAATATCCTGGGCTTGGTTTGGGGTGGGATTCCAGCATCGTTTTCACCTACGCCACCAGTCGTAATGACCCTACCAAGTCACTACAGTTCCTTCTCCCCTTGCCTTTTATCATCCCATAAACACGCATTGGATGTCTTCCCTGTGCTGGCTCTGTGCTAGGTCCTGGGGCTATCGTGGTGACAAGCATCCATGGCCCCTTTTCTTCATGAGGCTTACAGTCTGGCAGCAGAGAACTGGTCAAACAACCACACATAGAAATGTAAAGTTGCAAAAAAAATCACAAAAAAGGAAAAGGACTCATGGACATGGACAGCAGTGTGATGCTTGCTGGGGGGAGAGGGTATAAGGGACTAAATGGTAATGGAAAATACAATAAAGATTTAAAAAAAAGAAAAAAGTAAAGTAGCAGCTATGACAATAGCTATGGAGGAGAAGTACACATTATATTTTTATTAAATATGATTATATCACACACATTATTATTATATTATGTATCATATTATTATAGTGAGGTTGAATCTGGGAAGTTAGGCAAGACATCTGCAAAGAAATAACACTTCAGCGGAGATTTGGAGGCTGCGTTGAGTGAACCAGGAAGGAAGAGCGGGGGGCTTTCCAGCCAGAAGGAACAGCATGTGCTGAAGCTCTCTCTGGATTTGCTTTTTTGGAAGGGGCTGCGGGAGCACTGAAGACAGCCTCCAGCTTCTAATGTTCTGGTCCACAGACACCGGGCAGGACGCTTCCAGGTGCAAGTTAGCGTTCTTCTGAACCCCTAATGTTCATTTGTGTGTGTGTTTTGCTTCAGCTATAGAATTTGTTTTTACAGCTGCACTTTCTGGTACAGAATTTGAATACGTATCATAAAACAATCGCAAGAAAAGAGCCCACATATTGATTGTTCTGCGTTTGATTGCCAAATGGCCGCTGTCACCCGGCAGCGCTTTCATCACCTTGATAACTGGAAAATACGCACGAGAGGTCAGGCTCTCAAATTTAGGTTGTCTTAATAACATGATTCTCATACATTTTAATGTTGCTTAACGTTGCAGCTTTGATTTTAGATACAGTCCAAATTAGATTGAGCTTTGCCCGCAAGTTGTTTTCTTTGTAATTTTTTGATAAGGTAAAGAGTTTTGTCAAGTGCTGTTTTTAATGCATGAATTTAGAGAACTTCAAAGATAATTAGTCCTGGTCAGAACATTCATCTGTGATTATTTTCATGGTGAAATGGTAGTATTAAATCTCCTGATGTTAAGGGAATGATTTTACTTCAAAGCATAGTTCCAGAATATTCTGTCTGGTCTTGCCACAAGTTCATGTTTCTTAAGGTTTTATTCTTGTAAGAGCTATTCAGTGAATACAGTAGCAAGTAAATGGATAAAAAACAGATGGTGTCCTTGTTCAAAGGCTCAGTTGATTATTTTCTTTTTTTTCTTCTTATTGAATTTATTGGGGTGATACTGGTTAATAAAGTTATATAGTTTTCAGGTATACAGTTCTATAATACATCATCTGTATATTGTGTTTACCACCCCAAATCAAGTCTCCTCCCATCACCCTTCAGCTCCCCTGTGTACCCTCTTCTACCTGCTCCCACCCCCGTTCCCTCTGGTTCTCGCCAGATGATCATTTTCTGTTTTAAACCTTCAGTCAGCGACCTTATTCATTTCTCCAGTGTATAGGATTGTACTGTGCTTTTGTTAGAACTGTTGAGAAATGGCAGGACATACATAATCATGTGGTAGTGACATGGCAAGAACGGGCATTGTGTATGAGATTTTTTTAAGTTAGAAAGAAACCAAACTCTATTTTGATAAGATATGGTAACAGAAACCAAATAGAAAGAAAGAAAATTATTACAAAAAATTTAAGACAAAAATTTTGGAATAGAATGATAATGTTTTTAAATAATGTTGACCTAAAAAATACTGTGCCATACTTTGAAGTGTGATGTTATTAATATAAAAGCAGAACAACTGTTAATGCCTTAAATATGACTAAGTATAGAATAAAATCTGTTAGATGAACCAGAGTATTATTGATGGATTGCTGGGATAGTTTCTCAGCAGAGCTGCAGAGGTTTTCCATGTTTTCTCCTAATCTGACATCTGACTTACTATTTGTATTGTAAATGTTCTCACAGTAGAGTATTCATTTTCTCTCCAGATTTCCCATTCATGTGTAGACCAAAGTTTGCCGCTGTTATCCTTTTCCCAGGTTACTTTCCTGGTCTATATCCTTAAATTAATTTATATCGAATATTAATATTCTTAACTCAGAAGAGCCATATTGAATTTGCTGTGCTAACTGGCATAGCCGCCTACAGCCGTTGCTAGTTGCGTGCCTGTCGTTTGTGTAATGATCCGCGTACGGAGACGATCTTCGGTGTAAGCGTCCCGGCCATTCTCAAGGTACCTGCTGCCAGGACTGGAGTTCTCTCCCCTCCCGTTCTCTATATTTTCCTGATTGCTTCCCCCCCTTTTTTTCTTTCGGTAAGCATTGGAAAAATGAATTGGCTATTTTCTAAACAGACACATGTTCACATAAATAAGCTTCCACAAGCATTTATCCTAGTGAAAAATTGTGGATGCCCCCTGAAAATATTAATAATATTTTAAGTTATAAATCAGAATTTTTTAGCACTTTCCATGTGCCAGACACTAAAGTAACTACTGTACGTGGATTATGTCATTAAATCCTATAAAATCAGTGCCTTTGTTATGCCTATTTTTTAAATGAGGAAATTGAGCTCAATTAAGAAACTTGTCCAACTTCTCATAAATAGTAAGTGGTGGGGTTAAAATTCAAACTTCATAAGGGGTTATTTTAAGACTATGTTTTTTCCCCCCATATAAATAATGTCACCCTTTATTGCATTAAGGTATCTTCTGAAAGTGAGTAATAACCCTCAGTTATTACACTTTAATGTTTCATGTCTGCTTTCACAGAGCTTTAAGTGATCTAGGACTTTCTCCTGAATCATCCTCAGAGTTTCCTGAAATTGGTGTAGAAAATAATGTTGCTTGTAGTTTTGAAAAGGAGGCATAAAGTGGACTCTGTTATCTTCAGGGCATATGCTCAAGTAATAAATCCCTCCCTCCGTTTACAATTTCCACAAGTTCATTCTCATTGCCAAGATATTGTTAGAAATTTCTTTAATAGCAGCTTTGACATTGCATTCAAGTGTTTGATCCCAAAATGGATGTGTTGGGAGCTATTGCCAAAAGGATGAAGGTAAACTCGAGATAACGCTGTTTGAAAGAAAAACTTCTTAAGGAAGGAAGGAAAAGGGAGTGTGAGACTACAGTTTGCCTCTGAGTGTGCCACACATCAGAAAAGTCCCAAACAGACAGCTGATGCTGCAAGCTGAGCTAGAAGAAAATTCTGATAAGCAGAGAATTTGCCACAGGAACCCTTTTGCAAGAGCTGATTATGTGCATCTGGGGTGGTCCTCGAGGGTTAATTAAATCAAGTAAATCTAATTTAGTGATTAAGGAAGTTATTTGAGATGAAGAGACCTTGAATAAATCCTGGGCACCTTAATCAAATAGCAGTGAACTTACGCAAGTTATGTAATGGTCTCTCACTTTCCTCCTGCAGTGAGAGGAGCAGTGCTGTCCGAGAGGGTTGGGTTTGAAGCCTAACTTCCCTTTTCATCGGGTTTGAGACCTTGGGCAAGTACAGTAACTTCACCCCCTGAGCTTCACTCTCCTCGTCTGTTACAGGGGACTCTAGTATTCGCTCTTTAGGGTCATTAATTTAATTTATAAAATTAAAATCAGAGTCTTCTTCCTTCCCTTTTATCTTTTTTTAAAATGGGAATAATTTTGGTATAGTGTATGATACCTTTTCTCTAAGAAACTATGCCTCTTTATTAGCTTGGGAGAATTGTTACATCAGGAAATAAATTACATATAGACTAATTGCTCGGGGTTTTTTTTTAAATTAGGACTTATAAAGATTGATTATACAGTTTTGTATGTTTAAAGTTAAAGTCATAAATTCAGTATTCACAAATAAATTATGAATAAAGTATAGCAAAAACACTATTCCAAATACTATGTTCAGTTGTGAAGATGAAATTGCTAAGTTAATCTTCACCATGTTATTAATAAGCATATAAGTTTCTGTACAGGACTTTGTCTTATATATTTTAAGTATGAACATGTATTTTTATAAATGAAGCTTCCATTTTGTCATCTCAGTGTGAACAGAAGTCAGGAAATTACTAGATGAATGATTCTTTTTATGGTAAGCCAAGATAATTTCACATCTGTAGTGTGTTTTTATATCACTGTGCACCTGTTACATCAAACGTGCCCCACGTACTGATACCAGCTGTTACGAGACTAAGCCCCTGTGGGAGGGGCTCAAAGGCACATTTTCTTATGTCTAATCGCATGTGATATTGCATCTCCTCTCACCGGACCTGAAAACATTTCTTTTTCCGTGTGTCACCATTGAGGCATAATTTTATGCTGGCATTGCAGTTATATCATGGTCAGATACAAGTTGGAATGTTTGACTAAGTTTTTTAAGAACACAGGTAGTAGCAGCTCCTGATTCCCATTCTCCGGCCTGAGTTCACCAACTGACTAGAAATAATGTTTTTGCTTCTAGGTGTGTATGTTATGATACTTAAGGAAAAATACCTAGAGTTCTTTGCTTGGTTCTCTGATAACTAGGATTTGAAATTGAGTAAAAATGCAGAGGAAAATCCCACTTCAGTGGTTGTCTTTGGAGAAATAGGGTCCTAACAGACCCAACAGTAACTCATGAGAGACAACGACTACTACCAACACTGGTAGTTATTAATAAATATTATTATTATGTTGCACACTATCTTTTAGAATTGCAGTAGTAATAATACATACTTTTAAATCAGCTAACGGCATATTGCCACCTCCCTGGACTAAAAGCTTGTGCCGCATCGGGATGCGGTACCATTGGGCCAACTGGCTCTCTCACCCTCTGTCCACTGTGGGCTTGGGAAAAGCGACTTACTGTTTCTCCTGTATCAGCTTGTCTAGTAGTATCAGATTTTCTTTGAAAGTGTGGCAGAAAGCCTAAGGTAATCAGGTTTGCATAATGGAAATCGAGGGACATACTGCCTTTATGAGAATTTCCTGTGGCACACCTCCCCAGGGAAATTGTTCTTTAAAACTACCATCTGATCGCACCGCCCCAAAGGGCTTCCCACACAGGGTGTTATTTTCCGTGTGAATAAATAACACAACTCAGTATCAGAGCTCTGCCCTAAAGGAACACGCCATGTAAGCGCAGCAGAAGGCAGAACCAGGAACTCTCATCCACATCCCATCGTTCTCTTAAAAGCCTACCTGTTTGCTGTTTCCCATTTCTTCACTTGTGCCCAAAAAGCCTCCTACTCTGGCAGGAAGGAGAGGCAGACTCCTCAGACAGGAGTGGACCGGGCATGTCGCAGTGGTGCCCTTTAGTGGTTTGGAGCAGGGTTCTGGAGACAGACGAACAGGGTCTGAATCCCGGCTCTTCCACTTCAGACAGACCACCCTCTAGTATCATGAGGCTGAGAGAACAAGTGGAAAACACTTAGAAACAGGCCTGGCACAGGGTAAGAGCTCAAAAAATATTAGCGTATTGGTCATGCCAAAATATACGTGTTCAATTTCACATTTTCTTCTCTAAAGGATGTTCAGAACTCAACAAAGGCCTAATGTTTTTTAGCTCTTTGCACATTAAAATAGAGAATGTCAAAACACTGCTGGGAAAGAATCCCAAAACCCCAATTTAAAAGAACCTATGCACCCCTATGTTCACAGCAGCACAATTTACAATAGCCAAGTGCTGGAAGCAGCCTAAGTGCCCATCAGTAAATGAGTGGATCTGTGGTACATTTACACAGTAGAATACTACATAGCAGAAAGAAAGAAGGAGCTCCTACCCTTCGTGACAGCATGGATGGAACTGGAGACTATTATGCTGAGTGAAATCAGCCAGTTGGTGAAAGACAAACACTGTATAATCTCACTTAGAAGAGGAATCTAATGAACAAAATAAACTAGTGAGCAAAACAGAACAAGAGGCATGGAATAGACTGACAGCTATAAAAGGGGAGGAGGGAAGTAGGGACTGTTTGAAAGAAGGGGAAGGGATTAGTCAAAAGAAAAAATATGGCCCTAGCTGGTGTAGCTCAGTAGATTGAGCGCGGGCTGGGAATCAAAGGGTCCCAGTTCCATTCCCAGTCGGGGCACATGCCTGGGTTGCGGGCCGGGTCCCCGTGAGGGCCATGTGAGAGGCAACCACACATTGATGTTTCTCTCCCTCTCTGTCTCCCTCCCTTCCCCTCTCTCTAAAAAAATAAATAAAAATAAAATCTTAAAAAAAAAAAAAGAACAGATATGAATGACCCATGGACTTGGACAATGGTGTGGGGATTGACTATGGAAGTGGGCGGCAGGCTGGCAGAGGGGATAAAGGGGGGAGAAATTGGGACAACTATAACAGCATAAACAAAAATAAAAAATAAAAACCAGGCTTATAAAAATTATGGCATATTTTAAATATTTATATTTTTCTAAATGATATTTTATTACATAAAAATATTTACATAAAGGCACTTGGTCAATGCTTTTAATCAAAAATACAATGCAATGTATTTTTGCTACTCTCAAAATAACTACAAGATAAATTTGGAATTTGTAGTTCACTTTAGGTGGTGTGGCCCAGTAAAGTGGCAGTCTTTTGAACTTTATGCTCTTCAGGACCTGTTTCACACTCATGAGTAATTGCAAAATTACAAAGCGCTTTGTTCATAGGTTTATCTCTTAGAAATTAAACCTGATAATAATAACCCCATTACATGTTAACATGGTAACATATGTTTATAAAAAAATAACCATATTTTCAGCAACAAAAAATGCAATGTAGTAAGTGACATTGCTTTAAATTTCTACATATTTCTTTAATATCTCACGCAAAAGATGACAGGTGGATTCTCTCATCTTTTGCATCACGTGTCAGGTAGCCACTGTTTACTCAGAGAGAATGGGCTGAGGAAGTCAAGTGATGTATCATGCCATATGCCCACGTTGTGAGGCCTTTCGTGGATCAGAGGCCGAGCCCAATGGCCCTCCCTGGGAGCCCTGAGATGACTTTGAAATTATGCAGAGCACACTATCTTTTCCATAGAGGAAGTGGGACTCACTGGACCCCTATTTCCTCAGCACTCTGACCTGATTATATAACTTATAATTTTTTAAAAAATTCCTATCTGTTCCTCATTAATTCCACATCCAATGAGGAGGGCATATTGTCTTGATCTAACTAATAGGGAAAAAACTTTGTTGGCTCATTTGAAGGAATAACTTCTATATCTCACTGTGTCTATTTGTAAACAGATGATAAAATTGGACCAAATGTGCCTAAGAACACTTCTGTGTAAATTCTGTTCTTCTCACTTAAATTGCAAGGATTATCATTAACAAGGAAGGAAGAATTTGTTTTACGTGTCTGGTTACTATAGTTCCAGGGATGTATTACTGCACAAAATTTCAGATTGCAAAACTGCAAGAAGCATTAAGTTTGTTCAGAGAACTACTGAAGTCATCTCAGTCAGTCTCCTGCCACATCAAGTAGTCTTGTTTTAAAGTATATTTTATTGATTATGCTATTAGAGTTGTCCCATTTTTTTTCTCCCATTTATTCCCCTCTGCCCTACACCTCCCCTCCCAGCAGCATTCCCCAACCCCTTAGTTCATGTCCCTGGGTCACACACATAAGTTCTTTGGCTTCTCCATTTCCTATACTGTTCTTAACCTCCTGCTGTCTATTTTCTACCTACCATCTATGCTTCTTATTCCCTGTACCTTTTCTCCCATTCTCCTCCCTCCCCCTCCCCACTGATAGCCCTCCATGTGATCTCCATTTCTGCGATTCTGCTCCTGTTCTAGTTGTTTGCTTAGTTTGTTTGTTTGTTTTAGATTCAGTTGTTAATAGTTCTGAGTTTGTTGTCATTTTATTGTTCATATTTTTGATCATCTGCTTTTTCTTAGATAAGTCCCTTTAACACTTCATATAATAAGGGCTTGGTGATGATGAGTTCCTTGGTTGTTGGACTTCCATATAGTTTGATTTTCTAGCAGTTCTGGTTGTTTTTCGTTTTTAAATATGTTGTTGTTCTTTTGGTTGTGTGAGGAGGTGAAGTGTATCTACCTGTGCCTCCATTTGGCCAGAAGTCAAGTGGTCTTGAATTGACTTACATTGCACTGAATTAGCTTTTGAACCCCGTCTACATGGAAGAAGGAGTCAGCAGATTACCCCTTCCCAGCCACAGTCAGGAAAAAGGAAAGGAGATTTGAGCAAAAGGCATTTGCGAAATGGAGATTAGTAAATTGGACTCTGCTTGGTTTTTAAGTTAATGTTTAAGTGATCAGGCAGGTTCTGAAGTCAGATACAACCAGGCTCCACACCCCAGTTCTGCCCCTTGGTACTTACAGGGCCTTACATGATGCATATCTCTGAGCCTCGGTTTCCTCATCTCTAAATGTCTACTTCATACAGGTGCTTTGAAGACTGAACGAGACAAGACGTTGTCAGGCCAGGCCCATGGTAGTTCCACATGGTGGCTCTGGCTTTTGCTAGGTTTCTTCATCTGTAAAATGGGGTGAATGACACCTCCTTTTCACAGCTGTGGAAGGATTTAACCAGCATGAGGGCTAGCATATAATTAGTTCAACTGATATTACTCCTCCTCCTCCTATTATTATTATTACTCATTTACATAAGTATTCTGAAACATCTACTGTATTATACCATTGTGTACCATATAGAAAATACTTGCAGCCTTGTTTGTTTGTTTGTTTGTTTGTTTGGGGAGGCAAATCCCCAAACTCTCACAGCTGGACAGTCTCCTCCGTTTATCTGTTGCTGCCCAGATGCGTTTCCCTGCGGTGAGATGAGGCTGGTCATATGTCGACTGTTCGGCTTCCCTGAGGAAAAGAACGTTTTTATTTTCCTTTGTGCCACCCGCTTTTGTGCCTGCTCCTGTCTGCTAGACACTGTCTGCTCTGAACTGCTCCACTCCCCTCTCACCCGTCTCTCGAAGCCCCCCATGTTCAGCAAGGGGATGCTGGACAAGATAACCTAGGAGTTCTTCCTTTTACGGGACCAATTTGTTGTCACTATAGTGTTCACATAATTAGTTCCCTCTTAATTGAATTTATTGGAGTGGTACTGATTAACAAAATTACAGAGGTTTTAGGTGTGCAGTTCCACAATACGTCTGTACACAGTATTGTGCGCTCACCACCCCAAGTGGGAGTTCTTTATTAGTGGTAAGTATTGTATAGTTCTTGCTACTTGAATAATTTATTCAATAGTAGGTGAATGAAATCTAGAGATATTGTGACTTTAGACATTGTTTCTAGGAATTGATAGAGGATGCAAACTCAAAGACCAAGCCGAAAGACTCAGTTCAGGGGCAGCATGTTGCTTTCCTTTTTGATAACAATTTTGAACTTTGACTTCAAATTGGGGTCACTTGAGGAGTTTTAAAACTGTTGGTGCCTGATCCTACCTCCAGAGATTCTGATGTCATTGGCTGGGCTCCTGAACTGGGACTAACAGTTTTTAAAGTTTTACGATGGAGGTGACTCCATTGTACCGCCAGTCCACTGCTATATGGATTTGGTCCTGAAATTCTGCATGTATTTAAAACAGCCATTTTCCCTTGGACATAATGTATATTTGAACTGAAGACACAGTCAACTCATAGGGGTGTCCAACCTGTGGCCTTTGGGCCGCATGCATTCCAGGATGGCTGTGAATGCAGCCCAACACAAAACCGTAAATTTACTTAAAACCTTTTTTTTGCTCATCAATTTTCCTTAGTGTTTGTGTATTGAATGTGTGGCCTGAAACAACTCTTCTTCTTCTACTGTGGCCCAGAGACGCCAAAAGTTTGGACGCCCCTGAATGTGGTAATCTGACTAACTTATGTATCGAAAATGTATATCATTTTTATTTTACTAAATATAACATTAATTCAGATTTTTAAAAATAAATTAATCTCCTGCTCTGCCCCCTGCATAAGTACATAGAAACATACCAGTAAAGTATTATTTATAAGTAAAGTAGGACTTATTATTTAAATAATCTGTTTAATAGTATGGAATACTAAAATTATTATCTCTGTCTTAGCATTGTTATTTAAAGTAGATTGTTAATCATACTTGTAATTAGATTTGTAATGAACTAAGTTGTTAATAAACTCAACTGCCTCTTAGGTTGTGGGCTATTAGGCTGTGTGATCAACTGCATCTTAAATGGTCGGATTTCAACAGATAGCATCAGGTACACTGGGAAATCAAGTCTTGAGGATGCCGGGGAGATTCCCTTGCTTGAAAGGCTTGGACAGAGCTGAGTACTTTTCTACTCTCTAAGCTGCCTTAACTCTGTAAGCTGGGGTCAAGTTTCTGTTAGTCTCTTCATTGCCATTTAGTTGCTCAATGTTAGTGTTAATAACCTTACTTTGGGGCTGCTAAAACAGCACAAAGTATATGTGGCTTTATTTTTATGCCCAATCACATTGGAAAACAAATGAGAAGTCTCCAGTTACTCTCTCTCTCTTAGTCTCAAATGGATATACCTTCTCCCTGCTTTAAGGAGCCAGCTCCTCGTCCCTGGTGTTCTTGTCATGAGCAGCTGTGCCTGACTTGCCTCCTTATCCCAGAATCTCCTGTCCTGTCCTCATGACTTCTCTTCCTTCTGCATCCTTTCGTCTCCCCACTCGGTGCCCCTGTTCTTCTTCCCCTTCGTCACTGTCTTCCGGGATGTACATGGATCTGAAACGAAAGAGGTGGAGGAAAATAGAGAAACATCAGTGATTGGTGGCTGAAAGCGGTTCTTTACTAGAAAAGCTGAACAATTAGAAAGAAGCACACAGTACATTATGGAAAATTCTGTCTTTAAAAGGGAGTCACGACAGTTCATACTATTTGTTATTGTTCAAATTGTAATTCACGTTTGATTCTGCTATTTAGCTGAATAACGTTTAGAAAAATCAGTAGCTGTAAGTCCCTTTGTTGTGGGTAAAACAGAATCATCACTTTCCTATAAATCTACTATTTTTCCTTAAGTCCAGGAGCTGTCATTTCTTTGAGAGCCAAAACATGCATTTCACATTGACATTTTAGAGATGTTGATGGAGCTCAACTGTGGCGGAGGCTGAATGGCTGGGATTTGCTGTAAGAATGGACATCCCCTGGGTCATCACCTGAGGTCATTCCATTGATTTACTCTGGGTCCACTGGCTGTGTTTTAGTGCAGCTTAGCTGTAAAAGTACAAAGCCCCATTGTGTAATACAGGCAGTGCATTGTTATTTTTTCTAGGCCTGTCGATGTAAAAAATGTGTCTGTTTGCCTTCCCCTATGACCTGAAAAAAATTTTTAAGCTATATTATAGAGTAGGAGAACACCCTGGAAATGTTGGTTTTGGAAGGTACCTTGAGGAATAACATATTAAAAAATCTGGCAACGTAATTTGTCGAAGGTGCCAGGGATACACATGTTCATTTAGGGGCACTTTTATTACTCTTCCTTTTCGGTCGAGTACCAGGACTAGGAGTGAACCACATTAAGAGTCTCTAAGAGGCTGGTGGTTCTTCTGATGGTGGCCTGCTGTGGCCAGGGAGGTCATTTTCACTGCAGCCAATTGGGAGAGAGGCCAAACAAATGGGCACATGCTCCAATACACAGAACCCTAGGAAGCCACACGAAAAACACTGTGTCTGAGATTTGCCCAAAATAAACCAGATGGCATTCAGCTTGCCAGGCCGTTTAGTATAATGTTTGTTGTGGGTCGTTTCAGGCCCCATGTGTCCATCATAAGATTATGGGGAGTCCTCGTATTCTCTCTCTCTCCTTTTTTTTTCTTTTTGGCATGTGACCATTGGTAGCTGTTTCTTCAGATCTGTCTTCTTGTGGGTTCCTCTAGGGTGGTTCTATTTTATCCTAGTAGGTACTGAGATGAATACCTTATAGGAAATCGCCACGTAGCTTCATATGTGGTTTCATAATGGGCCTATTTTTAGGTACTTTCCATACCTCTGGGACTCCCAGGCATTCTTTCCCAAGGGTAAGTCTCCAGCTGTGGATGTTTGATGCTACAAGCAGACACAGGGGAGAGAGGCTGTGTCACTTTCTGCCTATCACCCTACCACGTGGGCTTTTGACCTTCATGGTCTGGAGCCCCCAAGGCCTGGGTTGGAATCTGAACCCTGCTGCATCCTGTCTGAGTGACCTACAGCAAGCTACTCGCTCTCCTGGGGCATCGGTTTCCTGCTCCCTAAAATGGAGACTAATAGCAGACCTTCACGGAGTTGCTTTGAAGGTTAAGTCAGATAATGAATGTAAATTGCCTAGTAGATAGTAAGCATTCAATAAATGTTAGATACTGCAATTAGCTATTATTACTGACATTACTCTGAATATCCTGACCGAACTCATGGCCTGCAACCCACAAACACAAACCCCCAAATTACTGGCATTGCCACTTCTCTCCCTGTAATCTGTTAAGTGGAGAGAATATCATATCACTTCTGCATATCACTTCTGCACTTATTAAAGTTGGGATTTAAAAAACAACAACAACAACTTCATTTCCTTTGCCCTGCCAGTGTCTCCGTTGGTTCGAGTATCTTCTTGTCCCAAAAGGTTGCATGTTCAATTCCCATCAGGGCACATACGTAGGCTGCAGGCTGGATCTCTGGTCGGGGTACTTATGGGAGACAACTGATCGATGTTTCTCCCTCACATAGATGTTTCTTTCGCTCGCTCTCTCTCTCACTCCGCTCCCCTCTCTCTAAAATCAACAAGCATATTCTCAGGTGAGGATTAAAAAAAAGCGTTATTTTTATGACTAAACTATTCATTTTGATTCTTCATCTATATTTGGTTTCTTATACTCTGAAAGGTTTTAGTTTCTTTAAACTAAAAATTGTTTAAAATGGCCTCTTGTTCTTTGTTACCTAATATATGTTCTACTGTTTATTTTTTACTTCAAGCTCAACAAATATTTATCAGGCATCTTCTGTGTGATAGGCACCGTGTCAGGAGCTAAGGACACAGAGTTGTTTAATACATGGTTGTTGCTCTTGAGGGGCCTTAAGTTTAGTGGGGAGAGCAGACATATAAAAAGTCAACTAAAATACAGGGTAATAATTGTCATAAATTATAGGAATGATGAAAAATACACAGGGACCAAGGAGAAGATGCTCCTGCCTCAGCCCCAGGGAAGCTGGGGTGTGTTCACTCAGGGGCTAAGTGGAGGTGTTCCCCGAGGAAGAGGGGGTGTCAGTGGACAGCAGGCCTGCTCCTCTCTGGGCAGAGGGCACAGCGGATGCAAAAGCATGGAGGTGAACAATGGAATGACGTGTCTAGGGCATTTCACGAAGAACCACCAGCCTGGAACCTACTGTGCAAGTGTGGAACACTGGGAGCTGAGAGGAGAGCGTCTGGAGGGGCTGGATTCTGAAAAGCTTTGTGGGCCTTCTTGAGACATTTGGACTTAACCCTATGGGACTGGGAGAGAGCCAATGCAGGGTTTTCTGCAGTGGAGTCCCTGTTTTCTTTTTTATTAAAGTACCTCTCACATATAGTAAAGCGAACGAATGATAAGTCTACGACCTAATGAACTTTTCCGTTGTGCGCACCTCTGTGTGTATGCACTATTTCCAGCGGCTTCCTTGTACATCCTGTCAGTCTCCCCGCGGTAACCACCGCTCTGCCCTTCATCACCGTGTTTGGGTTTGGCCAGTTTCGAGCTTTGTGTAACTAGATTCGTGTGCTCTTTTGGATCTGGCTTCTTTCATCCAGCATGCTGTCTGTGAGGTTCATCCTTGCCGTTGCAGGTAGCAGTAGCCTGTTCTGTTCTGAATGCTGTGTAGTATTACCTCGGCAGTCACTTGTGACTGCTGGTTTGTTAGTTTTTTAATTGTTGACCTAACGTTTATAAAAGCTGACCAAGAATGAGATCCTCCACTCTCATTTTTGCCTCTTTACAAAATGCTCATTGTATACATCTCAGCACTGGGGCTTCAAGTTGAGGAGTGTCCTACTGCTCCACCTGAAAAACCAAAGGTCTGTCAGTGCCTGGAACAGTTAAGATCCTTAACATCTCAAGAGAAGATTGGCTCAAGGGTTTTCTAGTTCATAATGCAAAACCTTTATGTTCCTATTACTCTTTGTTGCCTTCCATGACCTTATACCTCATCAGTTAATAAAGGATTATTGAGAACTTACTAGGTGTCATACTTTGGGATATTTGACAAGAAGTTTCCAGTGAGCAATCAGTCAAGGTTCTGCCCTCATCTGGAGGGTTGGGGAAGGTTTTCTTAAAGGAGTGACACCGGATCTGAGAACTCAAGGGGAAGTAGGAGTTAACCAGGAGGAATGGGGGGGAACAGCACATGCAAAGGCCCATGGGGAGTGGAAACTCCTGAAGTTCCAGAAACTGAAAGAACGTTGGTATGTCTGGAAGGAAGATGGAAAGGAGGCAGAGTGGCAGAGTTGGAGCTGGAGGTGTAGACAGTGACCTAATCATGTGAGAGCTGTGCTCCTTTATGAATCTTCGATTTTATTTTTTTTAAGGTGTTAAGAAAGGGAGTCATGTGATCTGTTTTGCATGTTTTAAATAATTAGATTTTCTGCTGCCCTTTTATGGCAAGAAAGGGGCCTGCTGCTGGATATCTCGCCTGCGGGTTTGGGAGCATTAGCTCTAGTCAACGACCAGTCGTTTGGTGGCTTCATCTCCTTGTTAATTTGGTCAAGTCTTTTCTCAAGGTCTTCCCCTCCTCGCATCCTAGACTTCAGGCCTTCCTTCCCTTTGACTCAGATATGAGGGAAAGTACTTGGCAGAGGTAATTTTAAAACCCTTTCTTTTTAACTGAAATCTAATGGAGCTGAATCCGAGGATTTTAACTTCAGAAGGGCTAACATTCTGATACATCACCAGGCTACTTCAGTGTCATTATCTTTACTCCATATCCAGACTGAGATACAGTTTAGTGGCGTAAGTAATTATATTAATCAGAGTAATTAACTCTAGCCACTGTAATAATTTTTAAGAAATCAAAGCAGCTTAACTTACTAAAGTTTTATGTTCTCACGCAAGCCAAGCCCAGTACGGTTGGCGTGGCCCTTTCCACGCGGTAACTCGGGGACCTGGCTCTTCCCCTCGGTGCCGCCATCATCTCAGAGTCTTCGCTTTCCAGCCATAACACGGGGACACAGGGCCGTCCAGAAGACTGTCCCGGAAGGGGCAAACATCACATCACTTCTGCACACATCCTATTGGCCAGGGCACAGTCACATGTCCCTCTGAGTGCTAGGAGGAAACGACTTAAGGAGTCGGCATCTGGCCCGTCTGCCACAGTGACATAAAATGTTCTAAAACCTGTGTTGCTTTTTGTAAATTACACTTATTCATCCTTTTAGTCACTAAGTGTCCTAAGTGTTTGCACTAGGAACACCGTGGGGAGCAAAACAGATAGACATGGTTTCTGCATCAAGGAACTTGCAGTTTGGTCAAGAGATGGTCAGAAATAAAACAATCACACAAATTCACATTTAATTGTAACATCATAGCAGGGCTATGAAGGGAAAAACACGATGCTATGAGAGAGCACGTACCAGGCGACCTGACCTAGTCAAAGCTCATCAGGGAGGGACTCTCTGAGGAAGAATCCCTAATCTGCCACCTGACGGGTGTCAGGAAGTAGAGGGACAGAAGTAGGCAGCTTTTGGAGGGAGTAAGAAGGAGCACAAGGAGTTTTAGGATCTGAAGGAAGCATGGCTGAAGTCCAAGGAGAATGGGGAGACAAGAGTCAGATGTTCAGGGGCTGGTTGGCCATGAAAGGAAACATTTGGGAAAATAAAGTGGAGGGAAGCCACTGGAGGATTTTCAGCCCAGTAGTAACATGAGCATATCTGTTTTATAAAACATTGGCCTCATTGTGGACCATAGATTGGAGTGAGGCTCAAGATGGTGTCGGTATTATCTATGCGGCTTTTCCAGATTCCTGTTCTTCCTTCATAGCTTCCCACCACTGTAGTAAGTAAAACTATTAGGCTCCAGGGGAAGGGTTGTGATTTTCAGTCCCAGACATGGAGATGTTATCTGTATTATTGAAGTACGATAATCTAATCCAATTCTGAGCTCTTTGTCATTTTGAAATATTCCTCATGGCCTATACCGTCTTTCTAGTTTCCATTAATCACAGTGGCTATTTAACCAGACTGTTGCTGGCAAGATTTGCCGTCACTTAATCTAGAACTGGTAGGAAGCAGTGCCCATGACTGCCCCGTCTGACACTTTGAGAAGGTCTAATCAGCACCTCATTTGTCCAGCATTATTGGCAGATAAGCTATCCCCAATAAGATCTTGTTTCTCTTAAGTGCTCAGAGGTATTTAAAGACTTTTTTAGTCTCTGATTTCAAAAGTGGGCATAGAGACAATGTTAAAGATAGAGTTTTAAAGGAAAAAAATTCCTCTTACCTCTATTATGTAATGATTTTTACTTTTGCATATCATTTAGGATGTTTGTGGACTTCCAAATACATATATCAAAATATCTCCTATAGTTTTTTCTTTTTTCTTTTTCACCTTAATATGATGTCTGGTCTATAGCAAAAGTAAATACATATTTGTTGGCTGAATCAATTAACATAGAAATGAATACATGTTAAACGAAGAAATTTTGAAATGCTGAAAGCCCAAAAGAAGAGAATTAGAAATGACATAAAGTAAAACTTAACAACCAAAACAAACAAAAAAAAAAGAACCACATCCTTGCACTGAAAGAAAAACTGCCTCTGTTTTTTTTTACAGAGTTTTAATAGACCATTTCGTATCCTACTTTTCTAAAGAAACATTTTAATGGCCTTTTTCCTAAAATGTTTTATATAATTTTCTAACTTGAGGTTGTCAGAGCAGATACCATTATCAGCAGTTTTACGAGACTCACACTCGATGGCTGGGCGCACGGGCAGGGCCAGGCACGCCCCCACAGTTCTTACGGACACGTTCTTCCCGCTCGCCGTGCCTGCTGCCTCTCTGCTCATTCTGACATGTCACTTGGGATCGAAAGAAGGAGGAGGGGTGCTGAATGGCAGTGACACACAGTGGTTCGGAGTACCAGGAAGCCAGACTGCCTGTATTTGAATCCCAGTTCCTCTGTGTGAGCTTGCACAAATCACTTAACCTCTGTAAACCTACCACTTTGGGCTGTCATGAGGATTAAATAAGTTAATACAGGATATGAAAAGTCCACAGCACCTGTGTGGCACAGGGCACGGGCCATGCAAGGGTTTGTTGTTATTGCTGTGTTACCATCAATAATCTACACTGGGTCACTGCACCTTCCTCATCCTCATCTGCCTACATTAAGACTGTGAGTGTGCCAAACCATGTTCCACGCACAAGATTTCTAATAGCAGTGCTGGGCAGATTTCCTTGACCTCATGGATGAGCTTTGCCCTCACTGGTAAATTCGCAAACCCACAAAGGTTGAAATTTGTTTCTAGCAATGATCCGTTTTCACATGGAAATAAACATGTGAAGTCTCTTTGGTTATATACACTGAACAGGGTTGAAAGTGGGAACTCCATTGGGCTCATTCTTTGGAACACGTTTTCTATTTCTCATTCAACTGCTCATCAGGTTCACTCTGCAAACTAAAAGTGGTCCATGAGATTATGTTATGATGTTTTCGTTTTGTTTTTTTAGGTCAAGACAATACCACAAAGGTTAAAGTGAAGCCACTAAGTTTTAATGAGAGTATTTAATTAGAGTAATTCAAGCTACCTTGCCCCACAAGCCACTGGGTCTCAGGCATGGGCTAAAATGCCTAGGCCACGTCCAGCAATCACCAGCCATCCCTTGGGTGTGGCCCTTTCAGGGGAGGACCACATTCAAGGGGTTTAACTCGAGTTCAGGTCTAACAGGGAAGGCAGGGACAGGGGTAAGGGTGCTGGCAAGGAAAGCTAAAGTGCTGGATGATGAGGCCTGGGCTGGAGAGGGAAGTAAGCAACATTCTAAAAACTACACGAAATGTAAAGAAGAGAGAAAAATCATGTTCCGTTTGTTCTCAAGAATAAACATTTTCATTTACTTGTTTCTAAAGTCTCAAAAATATCCTTAAAGTTCATAATTATTAATTTATACAATTCAGAAAATATTTATTGAGCACATATTACGTGTCAGACACTTTCGTAGTCTCTGGAGAAATTGTGCTAAACACATTATTGAATTATACAGTTGGAAGGGACCTTAGAAGTAAAGTAGTCTCAAAAGCCCCACATTTTATAAATCACAAAACCAAGCCCCAGAAGAGTTGAAGTGGCTTGCCCAGTGACACAACCAGTTAATGGCAAAGCTGGAATTTGTAACTGGGTCTCCAGACTGAAAATCAGTGCTTAATCCCTAGCATCATATTGTTCTCATTTCTTGGAATCAAATCTTTTAAAGATATAAATTTGTTACTTGATGGTAGAAATCACTGGAAAATGATATTTTCTTTATAGATACTTTTATTCAGCTTGCTTTTCTGAAACTTATATAAAATAAAGTATAGTGCATGAGTACACTAGAAGTGAGAGACAGTCATTGAATATATTAGTTAAGAATTATGGTTATAATAATAGACATCTACTCGAGCTAGCACGCACAACCTAGAAGGGAAGCTGGGGAGAATTTGTTATAGATTACAATAGTGATTGGTGCAGTTTGGATCATGTGTCTGCTCCCTAAATAGCCAGTAATGTCAGGGCAAAGTCCTATGATAAAAAAATACAAGGCTTGGCAAGGGATGACGGGGTAGGGATGGAGAGAGGAATTCACAGAAAGAAAGAAGAGTTCTTGTAAAGTGTATAAAACCCCTAAAGATGTCGGTGTCAGTTGGGACCTCCAAGAAGCAGGTGCTAATACAGAGTTAGAAGTACAAAAGCTTTATGGGGTAGAGATAATGATTTCAAAGGATAAAAAAAGAGAGAAAGCAGGACCAAGGAGGGAAAGCCTTTGTCTACTGTGTGATTTTTACAACTGTGAAAGGAAAGGAGGGGGGAAGCAGGACGAGGGAGGGAGAATCTCAGATGAGGATGCAGGTGTGACAAAGGTGAGACCAACCCACCGGGGAATTTGGAAACAAAGTCAGAGGAGGTTCCTCCGAGGAAATGGCCAGGCCCAGTGATCGAGCCTTTACCATCCTCAGTCATTGGCTGGCACTGCCCTGGAGGATGCCACTGGGGTCACAGCCAATGGCTGTCCACTGATTGCAGCTCCAAGGCAAATTTTCCTTGAAGGGAGATCACAGTGAACCCCAGGGCTGCCCCAGTGTGAAACATTACCTGTGAATGTTTACTTACAACATGCAGGAAGCTTCTGAGCATCAAAAAATGAGGGATTCCATATTTTAGAAATATATTTTGAAAATATATTTTAATGAATTTAGTATTTTTTGAAGTTCTTATTGTAAAAGGATACTTTTTATGTTCTTTTTATTTAAATAATACCGAGGTGCACAAATGTTCCCTTAGTCACCATTTCAAAAATCTGATCTGCTTCCTAACAAAGCGTTTTGTATGCCATATATATTTATATATTTTGCATATGCAAAAGTAGAACAGTATTAAAGCAATACTGTATTAAACATAATACTATTTTGTAAATTGCTTTTTTTATTCAACAAGATAATACCTTTAATATCTTTCCCCCAATTTAACCACCATGTTTTATTAAAGTTATCTAGACAATCTTTCAGATAATTCTTTTTTCACTTTAGAGTTCTTCAATTTAATTAATCATTATTTACAAATGCATGAAATTCCACAGCAACGTGATCAACAATTACTTAGAGTTGAGCACGGCTGGTTTCTTCTCTCAACCCTGTTTCTGATCTGTCAAGTCTCCCTGATTCATTTGTATTTGTTAGTTGACAGCCACCTAAGACCTCCAGCTTAACCAGATGCTTTAATTTTGCTGCCATCTGTTTCCAGCCCCTTTCTTTGGCTCGAAGCCATCACCCTTCCTTCGCTCTTCACTGACGCGGCTTCCTCTGATTCCCCCTGTGCTGTCCTAGTTCTAGCTGATCAGCGGCTGCCTTCAGTATTTCAAAGCAGAGCTTTACAGAAATGGGTTCCTAGCCTCCTCCTCTCTCATCCCTGATTTCTTTCATAGGAAGTCAATTAGTTTATAATAAAATTGTTCTTTTTAATTGATAATGAAACCCACCGCTATGATCAAGAATGGTGAAGTAGTATTTATTTTTTGAAAGAGTGCCAATGCAGGTGCTTTCTGGTTTCTCTGTCTCAAAAGAGAGATAGGTCCTAATACCTTGAGTTATAAAGATTCAACTCAACCCTGCTCCCAGACAAACCAGAAATGGCATTTGGATGGTAATCATGTGGTCCAGGGAAGAGACGGCAAGAGGCTGCTCCAAGGAAGGCAGTCTGCTCAGACTGGCTCTGGGCCTGAGTTTGCATAAATGGAGGAAATGAAGATGAAATGATAATATTCAGCTGAAAACAAATTGGGTGGGGAAGAATGTAGAGGAAACTAGTTTAGTACATATTTTGCTCCCCCTACCACCCCCAGAGAGTGTTTTGTCTTATAGTAGAACCTTTCTATATACATTTTCCCGGACATATTATTTTATTTATTTTTTGTGATATTTAGATTCTGCCTTAAAGTTCCAATTTCTAGGAAGTCCAGTACATACGTCCTTCTTTTCTGTGGGATTGGGTAAGGTGAAGTACATGAGGTGTTAAAGACAGCTGAAAGGTTTGTTTTAATTGGATATCAGTATATAAGAAAATGATTAACAAACTTACTGTGTCAGTAAGATGTTAGTGCTTCCTTTTGACTGCATATTTTCCAGTGGAAAGTCCATTCTTTGGAGGCCAACCTGTCCCTTTGTAACTGTGCAAGTCTTCATGAAAATTCCCTACTGTTTTTCTCAAAATATAATATTGTTTGAAAAGCATGATTAAGGTGAACGTATTTGGAGAAAAATTTCACTCCCAACTGATAAACACAGTTTGAATAGGTGTCTGCTTTACATGTTTAATTTTGGATGGAATTTTCCTCCCAGAGGAGGTCTGTGTGGTAGCCAGCCTTCAGGATGGTGCCCTGTAATTCTCACTCCCTGGAGTTCACACCCTTCTGTGTCCCTTCCATGCCGAAAAGAACAGACCTGTGTAACTAGCGGGGCTGGATGCGCAGAAATAACAGTGCACCTTCTGAGGCTAGGTTACAAAAGATACTGAGGCTTCCACCTTGCTGTCTTTTGCGTCACCCTCTCTCGAGGAAGCCACACAGCATGTCATGAGGATGCTGAGTCTTGAGAGGGGCCCATGTGGGGAGGAACTGAAGCCTCTGCCACACTTAGCTCCAGCTTGCCAGCAATGTGGGTGTGCTGTCTTGGAAGTAGAGCCTGCAGGGCCATGATCCCCCAGCTGAGCCACTCTTGAATTCCCACGGAAACCGTGAGATAATAAGTGCTTCTTATTGTTTAAGCCTCTAGGCTAGTTATAAAGTACCTCTAGGTTTTGAGGTAGTTTATTACTCAGAAATGTATGACTAGTACAGATAATATCACAATTCTAAAAGTGGATCTGAGACTTGGAAATGTGGCCACATGCTTTAGCCCTAAGCATTATTGTGAGTTCCATTATTAATAGCCTCATATTCCTTTTCTGAAAACTGAATAAGAAAGAATGGTACTCATCCATTCTTTTAGGATTTCCTGCAACTCCCGGTAATGTTTCCTACCTGTCACCGCAGTGGAACGTGGAATCAATGAAAAAGCATGAGTTCCGTACATGTGGTCTCTACTTCTTTGTCACTTCAAGGCAGTAGTTTTGTTTTGGTTGCAGGGAGGGAAGCGCTCAACTTATTGTTAGTGAACCTCATTATTATAGAATTTTCATTATTATGGAAATTTTGGTATCATTTAGTCTAGTGATTTTCCAACCCTTTTAGAATGGAACCCTTTTTATTCCACATAAATATTTCATGGAGCCCTAATATCTGAAACAGAATATATTAGTGTTTAATTAGTATAAATATATTTTATAAGTTAAAATATTTATATTACCCAAATCAGTAAGAACAATGAGGTCTTTAAAAACTTATAATGTAAGCTTAATATGATATTTATAATGAGTTAAGGCATTATGATAAATACAAAAATTTGAAATTGGGGATTACAGATGACAGTTGCAATTTTATATCAGCTTTAGCATCCAATTGATTTGCTATCTTGTGTTGGTTAATATTACAAGTTCAGTTACACTGTGATGACAAATAAATCCCAACATTGCAGTGGCTTAATGTAACAGAAGTTTATTTGTCACTCACATAAACACCTGACATGGGTCCAGCAACTCCCCTCTAATTAGAGACTTAGAGAGACCAAAGCGCCTCCATCTTGAGACCCTGCCGACTTCTACTTGAAGCGAGCCAACAAGGTATAGAGACTAGGGAGAAGGGAGCGAAGAAGGAAGACATGCCCTTAACCAGACTAGCCTGGAAATTACACAAATAACATTCACTCATATTCGTCAGAATCAGTCATGTGGCCACCCTAACTCAAGGGATGCTGGGAAATATAAAAGAGTATGTCAATATTGTTGAGCAGCAACAAGTTCTGCTAAAATTGCAAAATATTGTCAAAACACTGATACATATAGGTAAGCAAAAGGTGATTACTATTTTTTTAAATGGCTCTCCTTGAATGTCATAACACCCGTCAACAAAACACTGACACTAACTCTGTTGTCTATGTGATGTATATTGGTGCTTTGATGAATGCAGTTGACATGGAACATATAAGTGTGCATTTTGGTTTTTCTGGATTTTCTTATTATATTTTTAATGGCATAAATCAGGCACTTGCAGACTCCCCCAAAATTGAGGCCTAGAAATGAGTCTAAAGGAACCACAGACAAGAACTTGGTTCTTCTATCAATCTTAGTGCTTTTTCCTCTGCTCTACCTCCATTACCTCTCAAATACACTTATACATCCAGTGTCATTGTAATTTAGTCTTATATGTATCTTAGTAAAAGCCAGGTTTCGTCTGATTTCAACAGATATGGAGAGCATATGAGTAGTAAAGGCCTTGCACAGCGTGTGTTACTCTGAGTTCTATAGAGATTGCACACTCAGATGCCTGCAGGGGCCATCCAGGCACTAGAAATGTGACCAGGGTACCTGAGCCATGCCATAGGGACCAGGCACACTTGTTCAACTCTAGCTGATTATGGCTGTGTGGGAATGAGAACCCAATGGGCTCAGATGTTGGCTGTTTATTTTTTGGGGAAGCCTTATACTATCTCCATGGAAATAAATGTCTGTAATAGCAGGTGGTTGAAACTAGAGCAGTGGTTTTATGCATTTCTAGATTTGAGTTGGGGAATCTATGGCAATTCCACCTACATGGAGTACAGAAAATGCGAGAAAAATCATGTAGCAGCCCCAGCCAAGGCCAGCTTTGTGAACCACATCAGGCTTATCAATCACCAAAGGACTCAGAAGTCACTGGAAGCACCACCTAGCTCTGTCTTCATTAGACCCATGAGACCAGGTCTTGGTTCTAAGTATATTCAAGACATGTTTTATCTTTTTGACATAGCCGATTTGTCCCTCAGCTTAACAAAGTGGAGAGTCTAACGCTCCATGCTGTTATATTGAAAAGAGGACAAATACAGAAATGAGGAGTCTCTTGAGGGCAGGATATGATAGAAATGAAGAACTGGTTAAGGCCTGGGAAATGGAGCTGGGCTACAGAATACTTGACAATATAAAACTCAAGTATTTGGGCAGTTCCAAGTAATTTTATTACCATTGAAATAGTGAAACACCGTTTTTGAAGCAAAAATTTGTGCATTTCTAAGTGCCTATCAGTAGATGAGTGGATAAAAAAGCTGTGGTACATTTACACAATGGAATACTATGCAGCAATAAATAAGGAGAAAGGTTTATCTTTTGTGACAGCAAGGATGGACCTGGAGAATGTTGTGACAAGTGCCACATGATCTCACTTATTATGGAATATAACAAACATAATAAACTAACAAACAAAATAGAAACAGAAACATAAGTACATAGAGCACACTGACCGTGTCCAGAGGAGAGAGAAGGGACAGGATAAAAGTTGGTACAAGGTTAACCGAAGAAGATTTATGCGTGACCCATGGACATGGACAACAATATGGGGATTGACTTAGGGAGGGAGGGGGTAAAGGTGGGGAAGGGGAGAAAAAGCAGGAACAACTGTAATTGCATAAATAATTGAAAAACTTTTGTGTATTTCTTAAGAGCTGCATCAAACCAACATTCAATCACATGTACAAAGTGACTTTTTCCATTTTCAAAGCCGGAGACAGTGTGGCTCATTCTCTTTGTTCCTCTTATCTTCACCCAACACTTAATCTTGCAAAACTAAATTCTTACATTTCTCAAAGTGCTGAGCTGGGGTGTGTATTTATTCACCTAATTACTCTTACTGGACATCTCATCTGACTTAAAGGCGGTTTTACTATGCACAAGTATTGTAAATATGTAGGTGTAATGTGATGTTGGTATACTCTGCATGGCATTGTCATTAGAGCAGCTTGACTTTGTAGAAATGCTTTAAGTCTACCAAGTTTTGTGTAATGATTGTAAATCCCTGTCCAGCACAAAACATATCTTTTGAATCCACCATGTTCCTCAACATCTGTGTTTCCATCATCATCAATGACAGTGTCTCAGGCATCCATAAAACTATAATATTAGAGACAACATAAGATGCAGCAGCACGGAGGGTTCTAGAAATAAGCCTCTGCCATTGGGGATCCCACAGATGGTTGCACACATCCTTTTAATTAGCATATTATTGACCCAATAATAGCTTCTTCAGAGAGATGTGTTTTATATTCCATTCTACCCAGCTGGCATGGATATGCTGCTTAAGGACCACATAATAAAAGTCTTTATGAAAATGCACACAGCATATGTCTAGAAGCAGATTTATAGGTTGAAAAGTCCCTGTGGTTGTCCTTTTTTTCCTCTACCAAATAAAGGAAATGAATATACATCTAAAACCTAGCTATTGTTTAGGTTTAGCAAGGGTTTTATCTCATTCACAGAAGACTTTTCATCAACAAGTTTAAAATCTTTTAACCTCTCTTTTAAAAATTAGTTATCATTTTCACTCTTGGCAAAGATCCTTTACAAAATTCAGCAGTAAGACATGAGTCTTTAAACAAGCACAATGCTTTTTGGTAATGCTGAAAGTTCCATAATGAACGTGCTGCTAAGAGGCAATGAATAAGAAGTATGCATTCAAAGAATTTAATGCAGCTGTGGTTTGCAGAAAAGATAGGAAACCCAAAGGACAGCAATATTTATCATTGTACTATTTAGACCTTTTTTTTCATTTTCAGTTATAGTTGACATACAGTATTATATCAGTTTCAAGTCCACAACATAGTGATTAGAAATTTATACAATTTATGAAGTGATCACCCTAATAAGTCTAGTGCCCATCTGACATCATACATAGTTGCTACATTATTATTGACTACTTTCCCTGTGCTGTACCTTCCATCCCTGTGACTCCTTATATCTGGCAATTGGTACATCTTAATCCCTTCCTCTATCCCTGCCCCAATTGCCCTACCATCTGGCAACCATCAATTTGTTCTTTGTTTTTTTTCTTTTGTTCATTTATTTTGTTTTTTAGATTCCACATATAAGTGAAATCATATGGCATTTGTCTTTCTCTGTCTGACTTATTTCACTTGGCATTAATACCTTCTAGGTCCATTCATGTTGCTGCAAGTGGCGAGATTTCATTACTTTTATGGCTGAATATTATTCTATTGTATAGAGCATTTTAAAGAAATCGTCAGCCAAAGTGACTAGAACAAAATGTCTCTGTTAAACACAGGAATATGCTTTCTATTTTTCACACGATCGATCTTCCATAATGAAACATTATAGAGTCTCAAGTTATTTCATTTTTATTGCATTGTAGGAAATTAAATAAATTAAATTTTGATTTGAATGAACCCATTTCATGAAATTGAGGTATGGCATATAAAAATTCAACATGTATTATTTACAAATAAAGAGTCTTCTTCAGATAATTAGCTCCATTCATTCAATATTTTATAATTCTGGACAATTAATATTAGAGTCAAGCTCACCTCCCTTTTCATAGCCTTTGTGAGCCACAGTCTCTGTTTGTTACATGGGATAAATGTAAAGATATATTATTTGATTTGTAACATTAACTAAGCAAAAAGTAATGGTGCTATTAACAGACATAGGAGGCCAGTGGGAAAATCCAGTTCAAAAGGAAGATAAATGTAGGATTTCAGGCCACACTCCCCCACTGTATCCTTGCTGTGTCCCTGTCACCGTGCCAGTAGACGCTGATGGCAGTGGTGTGTTAGTAGCGCAAAGTCACTGCCCTCTAACCACCACATTGGGGTGATAAGCGCAAGTGAACCATGTAATTAGCTGTTCAAGACTGAATGAGATTAAGTGCCACATAAGTGATGCCAAAGATAAATCTGGTCAAGGTTCAGAGCAGAAGAGATAGAGCAGCAGCTCTAGGGTCAGACTCTAAGGTCAAATAGTCGTAGGAGAGACTCTTGATTTCACCATTTTAGAACAACGTGGTCTTAAGTCACTTAATGTCACTAAGCTCCAATTTCCTTATCTGTAAAGTGGGATCAAAACACCCTCTTTACAAGTTGTTATGACGATGAAATGAGATCATGTACGGGAAGGACATGATGTGTCGGAGCCACCAATTGCAGCTATTACTATAGCTATTCTGAGCTAACAGGGGCAATAAGGCAGCCAGTCCTCATGCAGAAGATATGCTTGAACTTGAGGACAGTGAAGGATTTGTTTAGGGCCTGCTATTTAAACATAGAAATCAGTGAGGAGACTGGCCCCCTAGAAATCGTAGTCTTAAAAATGTTCTAGAGAATGTCTCAGTATATTAGTGTCGGATTACAGGTGGCCTTGAAGAGAAGTTCTGACTATTCTATGGGCAGTTGGGAGCCATTTGGGAAATTTTGAGAAAGGAAGTTAGCTGATGAAATTGGTGTTTTAAGACTCTTTTCCTGTTATGATCATTGGATATGCAACCTAAACTGGAAATGAGTCAAAATAAAAGGAGGAGAAAGAGTGAGCATTTATTAAACACTATGGTGTGTGGTTTATCCAATAGCCTAAAAGCCAGGGAAGGAAGGATCAATCAACCTCTCTTCTTCTTTAGCAAAAGAGAAAGTGAAAGTACAAAAGAGCTCTCCAGAATTCTGCAGAGACTAGACTAGAGCAACCAAATGGCCTGCTATGGTGGAATGAAGAGAATTTACGCTGCTGGAAGAAGGAACTTTAGAATGCAAATTCTGTTTGAAGGAGCAGCCTGGTGTTTTCTATGTTCCTTCCCCCTATCCTTTTGTACTTAGAGTAAAACTCCTGATAGAGAAGACTCAGAGACTTCAGATAGAGGCATGGTTGCTACATAAAACTTTTCATTCAGACCCATTTTCATTAAAACCAGACTGGTTTAAAATGAAAGCTATTTGAAACATGCTCTTCTGTAAACATGGGAACATCTGTAAGGAAATATACACAGGAGCTGAATTATCAATTTGAAAAGTTGTATCTAAAAATATCCAGTTTCCTTTACAGTCGAGGATAGGCCAAGGAAAGGTGACTTCATTTTGGCAGAATCCCTGGCCTATGGGACCCTCGTCAGACTCATGAAAAGATTGGCCAACCCCAGGGCCTGCGAGTAGAGTAACTGCAACTACGTCTGCAAAGTGCTCTTTATTGGCTTTCGGTGAATGCCAGTAAATAGTGCCGTAAATCAGAAAACAGGAATCTTCTTAGACTTGCATTTATCTTTCTTTTCAGAAGTATCTGTTCAACATGCTGTTCTTATTAAGGAAAATTCTGGGAACCATGTGGCTCTTGAAGAGTCAATTAGTGTTTCCAATTAATTTTCAAAAAATGTTTTTAAAGCCTAACATTGGCCAACACTTTTAAAAATCCGTAGCACTGATTGCAGTCCTAATGAAAACTTTCACGTTCTGGCTTACATGGAAATGGAATGTTCCAAGAAGATATCCAAGATCCGTGTTTCCCTGGGTTAGGTTGAACTGTGACATTAAGTTCATTGTTGGATTGGGGTCGTGTTTATCATAGATTTTTCTGTCCCTCGCTTCACCAGGATGAGTTCTCTGGCTTGTAACAGATATATGTGGTTCTAAAGTAATTAGACATTTTTCTGTGACAAGACAACTTCAGATCTGAGAGAGTGTAAGTGTTTAAAAAAACAAGATTTGGAAGCTGTAAAAAGCTTTGTTTTTATATGTGTCTGTGCTTATAGGATGTATCTCTTATTGGTTTGCCTTTTTCATTGGTCGCATAAAATGTTCCTTTAAACGCGGCAGACATTATGATCGGCACCCAAATGTTGGCTCAAGGGGAAACCGCCAATCTTACCTTCACATCTCCCTCTAAACTCAGATTTAAGCTTCCATTTCAAATTATTACTAAAACCTCTTTATAAGTACCTGGAAGAAAAGTCACTTAAATTCTGTGCTTTTATGGGAAAATACATGCATAGCTTCACCTCAAGACATAAGATTTTATCTTCATGATTTCATATTATGAAAAAATCATTTTGTTTACAAACTCCGTATGTTATTATACTATGAATATCATAGAAAATGAAAGTCCTTTACCCTCCAACTTTTCAGGAAATCTCTCTCTTACTGTTCTGGGGAATATTTCTTTATAGTTTTTTTCTATAGAGTTATCAACATATATATGCACATATTCATTAAAATGGGATCGCCATGTGCCTACCCTTCTACGACTTGCTTTTCTCTCTTAGATACCTTTTCTTGCTATTATGGACAAGCCTAGCTTATTCTTTTTGACAGAAATATCTTATTCCTTTGTGAAGCGACCCATAGTTTATTTGGACAGCCCTCTGTTATGGACATTAACTTGATACACTGTTTATTCATTTTTCAATTTATATACAGAAAAATTCACTATTTTTGTTTAAAGTTCTATGTTTTTATGGACAAATAGTCATACAACCACCACAATTAAAATACAGAACTATTCCATCACTTCAGAAGTTTCACCGCACTGTCCCTTTGTAGTCAGTCTCTTTCCCCACCTTGGCAATCACTGATCTATTTTCTATCATCTTGCCATTTCCAGAATATCTTAAAAATTGAATCACGGAGAATGTACCCTTACAAATATGGCTTCTTTCACTTAGCATGTGAAAGAGGTGCTAGTTGAAAGACATCTGTGTTATTTCCAGGTTTTGAAGCGATGAATAAAACCACTTAAATATTCATGTATAGGTTTTCGTTTTAATATAAGCTTTCATTTTATTTGAATAAATACCCAAAAGTGAGATTACTAGGTCAAATAGAATATGTGTAACTTAATAAGGAACTACCAGATTGTTTCCAAAGTGCCTGTACAATTCTGCATTCCCACCAGCTAAGTGTGAGGGTTCATTTTAGCTATTCTAACCAGTGCTTGGTATAGTCAGGTTTTTGTTTGTTTGTTTGCTTTTGTGTGAACCATTCTGATAGGCGTGTGTTGGTATTTCATTGTGGCTTTAATTTGCATTTCCCTAGTGACTAATAAGTTGGGTGTCTGTTGATGTGCCTATTGCCATTTATATATCTTCTTAGGTAAAGTGTCTGTTCAAATGTTTCCCCGCTTTTATATTGGATTTTTTTCTTATTATTGGGTTTTGAGAATTCTTTGTATTTTCTGGATGCAAGTTTTTACCATATGTTGTTTTGCAAATATTTTTCCCAGATCATGTTTGTTTTTTCAGGCTGCATCTTTTATAGATCAGAAGCTTTATATTTTGATGACGGCCAATTCATTATTTTTAAATGGATGATGATTTTGCTGTCATCAAAGTCTTTGCCTAACCTAAGACCTCAACGATTTTCTCCTATATTTTCTTCTAGAAGTTTTATTTTTAATTATATTTTATTGATCATGCTATTACAGTTGTCCTGATTTCCCCCTCTGCCCCCCTCCACCCAGCATCCCCCACTCCCTCAAGCAATGCCCCCACCATTGTTCATGTCCATGGGTCACGTGTTTAAGTTCTTTGGCTTCTCCATTTCCTATACTATACTTTACATCCCCATGGCTATTCTAAAACTATCTATTTGTACTCTGTAATCCCCTCACCTCTTCACCCATTCCCCCACAACCCCCTCCAATCTGGCAACCATCAGAATGCTCTCTGTATCCACGATTCTGTCTCTGTTTTTCTTGTTTGCTTAGTTTTTTAGATTCGCTGTTGATAGATATATATTTTTTTACCATTTTATTGTTCAATAGTTTTGATATTTTTCTTAAATATCATTTCATATAACAATGGTTTGATGATGAAGTCCTTTCATTTTTTCTTGTCTGGGAAGCGCTAGAATCTGCCTTTTGATTATAGATGAGAGCTTTGCTGGGTAGAGCAATCTTGGTTGTAAGTCTCCGCTTTTCATGGCTTTGAATACTTCTTACCAGTCCCTTCTAGCCTTCAAAGTTTCTTTGGAGAAATTAGCTGACAGCCTTATGGGAACTCCACTGTAGGTAACTAACTGCTTTTCTCTTGTTGCTTTTAAGATTCTCTCTTTATCTTTAATCTTTGGTATTTTATTATGATGTGTCTTGAAGTGGATCTCTTTGCATCCATCTTATTTGGAACTCTCTGTACTTCCTGAACTTGCGTGTCTATTTCTTTCACCAAATTAGTGAAGTCTTGTTTCATTATTTTTTCAAATAGATTTCTAATTTCTTTTTTCTACTTTTTCCAGCACCCCTATGATGCAAGTGTTGGACCTCTTGAAGTTGTCCCAGAGGTTGCTTATACTATCTTCATTTTTTAAAAATTCTTTTCTCTTGTTGTTTTCTAATTGGTTGTTTTTTGCTTCCTTATGTTCCAAATCATTGATCTGATTCTCGGCTTCATCCACTCTACTGTTGTTTCCCTGTAAATTGTTCTTTATTTCAGTTAGTGTATCCTTCGTTTCTGACTGGATCTTTTTTATGCTGTTCAGGTGCTCACTAAATTCCTTGAGCATCCTAATAACTAGCGTTTTGAACTCTACATCTGGTAGATTGCTTATCTCCATTTCATTTAACTCTTTTCTGGAGTTTTGATCGATTCTTTCATTTGGCCCATGTTTCCTTTTCTCCTCATTTTGGCAGCCTCCCTGTTTGTTTCTGTGTATTCAGTAGAGCTTCTTTGACTCCGTATCTTGTAGCATGGCTTGATGTAGCAGGCGTCCTATAAGGTCCAGTGGCACAGCCTCCTCCAAAGCTGGGTATTTGAGGTGTACCCTTCATGTAGGCTCAGTACATCCTCCTCTTATAGTTGAGCCTTGGTTGCTGTTGGCAAATCAATGGGAAGGATTTAGGCCAGTCAGCTGCAAAGATTAGTTGTGAATGATTACCACCAGCCTCCTCCCTCTGTGGAGGATCAGTTGTGCAGAGGCACGGTGGTGATGCTCTGACATAGTCTGTAACTGCCCACTTAGTGTGCTGGCCCTGGGGTTTCCCGGGTGATGGAGACCATGGTCAGGCTCCAACTATGTTTTGCCTGGGCCCACCCTGCCTGAGTTATTAGCCCCTCTGAGATGGTTGCTACTTGTGCTGGGCTTGGATATCCGCAGGCAAAGCCTAGCTGTGAATCTAGGCTGATGCTGCTGGTGCCCAGCCTGAGATTCACTGAGGCCAGCTGTTGCTTGTCTGATAGGATTTAGGAAGGTGTGAAGCATGAGCCAAAACCTGCCATTCACATGGAAAAGCAGCTTGGGTGGGCCAGTAAGTTCGGTGGGGTATCTGTGCTCTTTCTACCAGTCTGAATAGAAGTGATTTTTTAAAAATTCTGTAGTTTTCAGATTTCCATTCAACTCAATTTCTGTTGGTTCTGAGTAAATGTTGTTGTATATTTTCATTTTAATTTTGATGTGATTGTGCTAAGCGGGGAGCCATGTCTGCCTCTGCTGCCATCTTGATTGGAAGTCAGCTTCTTCTACAAGTTTTATAGTTTTAGTTCTTTTATTCATATATGTGATTCATTTAGAGTTTGTTTTCATTCTAAATGCAGTGTATTCATTGAGGTTCATATTTTTGCTTATGAATGTCCAATAGTTTCAGTAGCTTTCAATGAGAATATTTCCTTTGTTCATTGAACTGCCTTTGCATATTTAGCAAAATGAATCAATCATATTTGTGTGTATATATTTCTAGACTCTCTATTTTATTCCAGAATTATGGATTTTAAAAGTCTACTATATTGCTGTTAAATTTATCCCAAGAAATGAAGGTACCAAATTTCACTTAGACCGTGCAATCGTTTATAGCTTATTGAAGTCAGAATGAATGCATGGGATAGTTAAAGTTGGCTTATAAAACTTGTATTGTTTAAGGCAGAGTTGAGCAGGGGGGATATAGAGTTAATGAAAAACAATGTGCGCACACTTTGGTTTAAATATTCTGGGTAGGATTTTTCCATAGATGAATACTGGGGTTAAACTTTTCCAGATTCTTTCTAATAGGGAAAGTGTGAACTTACAGAATAATTACCCCTTATACTCGAACACACACACACATGCACATGTACACCACACATCACGTGCATACATGCACATATACACCACACATCTGAAGGAAAATTTTATGGATCAAAAACATTTCATATTTGTTTAAGCCTAAAATAATAGAATCTTTTTATTACTAAAAGCTTTACTTGGTTCTTATATTGGAACAGAGTATTAGAAACTGCCTTTTTTGTTTGTTTCAACCAACAGGATCCCAAAGCAAGTTAACAGTTAAAATATGTGTAACATGCATTTCTCAATGAAATGGTTTAGAAAATACCACTCCCCCTTACCTGTCTTTCATCTCTGTTTTGTAGCTTACTATGTACTGGCTTACCTGACCCTCAAAAGCCCTGAGGACATTTCATCAGTAAGTGAATCAACTCCGGTAGAGGAACTCAGAAAAAAATTACCTCAGCAAACTTGAGGAGAGCCAGGCAAGCGCTCCTCCTTTATGTATGTTTAACCCATAAAATGCTTGACCAGGGAAAACTTAGAACCCTGGGGAAGATCTTCCTTCCTCCTACTTCTTTTGTTTTATTCCTCTCTCCCTCCCCTTTTTTCTTTCATCCATATCTAATAGGTATCAGTGAGCCATGTTGTGGAGAAATACGACACAGTCCCTCCTTGATAATTTAGTTGAACAGAGAACACATATATGCAGAACATGTAAGTAATACCATAGTGTGATTCACAAAGAATTCTATAAAACCAAGTTTTACTAAGATGTACTGATACACACACACACACACACACACACACACACACACAAACACACATATATATATACAATAAAATAAAATAGTGGCAGTCTTTTGTCCAATTTGCCCAAAAAAGTTAATGGGTAAAATTTTAAGCATTTTTTTTCTCCCGTGTTTTTCTTAAAACTTTGATACTTGCTAACACTAGACTATTCTAGAAATAAAAAGTAGAATCTGAATTAGCATAAACATTTACTTTTTATTAGATAATAAGTATATCAATTGTTCATAGTCTTCCACAAATCACACCCAGATTTCTAGGTGAAGAATTTAAAGAACTGCCAAAGTGACAACTGCAAAGCATTCGTGAAATTGTAAACCTCGGGGGCTGGGAGGGACCTCTGTACTCACCTTATCTAAGCCTGTTGGGAATCCATCACTGGGCAGGGTAGCCCATTTCACCAAGGTCACTGCCTGGGACACTTCAGAGCCATGCCAGTTCCTTCCTGTGCATAGCTGCTTAAAGAGCACCTCGGGTAGCCTCTGAGGGGAGAAGTGTGTGGGCCTGAGTGGCTGAACAGGCCTCATGAAGGAGACACCCAGCCTGGAAGGATGGAGGGAACAGGGTAGGCTGAGGGGACGTGTTTGCAGAGCTGTTGAGGTGGGACTGCTCCAGAAGAGCAGGCGCATGGATCTGAGGGGGGCTGGCTCAGTGAGAGATGGGCGGTCTCACTGCCAGCATATCCGTCAGCGACTTAAGGGGCTCTGTCATACCGGTACATGTTAACGCTGTCAGTCATTAGGGTGATCATGAATACACTGCTATTTCAAAAGAGTAAAGTGTGCATGTCTTACTCAGTCAGAGTTGTTCTGTAACTTCACACTTTTACTAGTAGGGAAAATCTGGAAGAGTTTAGTAACCATTTTCAGCTTTGGAATTTGTCATTCTTCATTTCTTGCTTTTTCCTTTTTTGAAAGAAATGGTTTACGTTTGAAAGTTGGCATTTCATTAAGTTCTTCCAGTGCCCTGGGCCACACCCTGTTCCAGTGACCTTGAAGTAGCAATGGCTCTTACTCTGGTTGCCTGAAAGTCACGGAGTGGTCCAGACATCCAGAAGGCTCCTAGTTATTGGTGGCCCAAACACGAGAGGGGAGGAAGGAGCAATACGATGGCAAGGCAGTACGGCTTTGCAGGGTTCTTGCTGCACCTTCACCCCAGTGTCCGCAGTAGGGGAGAGATTAATTCAGCCCTGCAGCTGCCCATCGCCCAGCCTGGGCCCTGCCAGCCTCGTCTCCCGTGTAAGGCCTCAGGCAACGCTGGTCCTGTCTGTGGCTTGGCCGCAGGGCTGCGGAAGGCCTGGACTGGGAGCTCAGAGGTGGCACTTTTACCTCCCGTTAAGTCATCTGTTTACCCAGTAGACAACTTTCAAATGCCTACTGTGTACCAGGCGTTGTGCTCGACATGCGAAGCAGGGTTTCAGCTCTCCTGGAGCTTCCGTCATGTGTCCAACTAGTAGTGGGCTCTGGGCAAGTTTCCTTTTTCTGTAAATGAAGGACCTGGGCTGGGTGTTCTTGAAAGGTCCTTTACAATTGGAATATTCTGCTCCTGAGCAGAGTTCCTGGTATCTGAGAGGGGAACTGAGGGGCAACTTAAGCAGTGTGAGGGGTTGGGGTGGGGGGTGGAAATGCTAATGAAACAATGTAACACAAAGAATTTTGTAAGTTTGTTTTGTTTTACTTTTCTTGGTGGTGATAGCTTTCCCCTTATTTTGTAACATTCTGTGAAATTTTCTTGAGAAAGAGAAAGAAGAAATTGAAAACCTTTAGTCATTTTTACCATCCATGTTAACTCAGGTAGGTTTAAGAACATAATTCAGTCTACATAAAAAAAGATTCTTTTGAAACTTTTAGTATATGAAATTATCCTTGGCAAATCAAGTTAGTTTTACAAATATATTTAACAAAAGTTAGATTTTTGGCAATATTTGTTTAGACATTAAATCCATAAACTCGATAATATTATACCCATTAATAAAAGTTTTGTGTCTGATGTGGAGCACAGCACCGGGCCAGTGAGCCGTCGGTGGTGAAGAAGTGTGGTTCTTGTCTCCAAAAGGCCCGCAGTGTGGCAGCTTCTCCCCCTGCACGAACGGAGTAGCTTTTTAGAGACATTGTTTTTCGTAAACCCCAGGCTTTAGCATTTATAATGGATATAGGATGACCGTGGTAATCAGGGAGAGTCCGTCGGGAGGTGGGCTATCACAGTGGAACATGCTCAGAAAACTTTGGAAATGGAAACTTGTACTTTGACTAAGATGTTGGAGATTGGAAAGGAACTATCTTCCCCCGGCACAGGTGACCTCCACATTGTTCTTGTGGGGCATTCTCCATTAGCAGCACAAAGAGTATTTGGTTTTCTTTGACATATTTCTTGGTTTGGAAGTATGAATACTATTTGACATCAATTAAACTAAAAAAAATTTTTGCTTTGGTGTTGATTTTCTGGTGTTTGCTTGGGTGTCGATTTTCTAATTTTGTTGTAAAATGGATATCCATCTGCATTTCATCCACGACAACTTGGAAATAAAGATACTTTTAAGTGTTTAAATATGATTTGAGAATTTGAAAAACCTAGCCTGGAATTTATATGAGCAAGTATAGATTTCTATTTAAGACGTGGCCACCCAGAAGAGCTAAGCCACCTTCCACTCTATTCCAACCTCCTTCTTTTTTTCATCCCATTTTTAAAAAAATTCTTAACTATAATAATAGAAGCTTTCGACAGAGCAACACAGCAGGGCTGTGGAAGTGTTCACAGGTTGGATCGATCACACGTGCCCTGTTCAGCCATGAATAGAGAAGGTGCAATACTGGGAAAAATGGACCGGGTACTCAGAGTCTAAGCTGATGTTCTGGTGAAAGAGGGAAGGGGATTTAGAAGCGGTATCAGTGCCTCTGAGTTACCGAGAACTGCCTTCTTCAGTCCGGTTCAGGCCGGGATGTTCCGGGCCTGTGTGTGATTACGGAGGTGGTGACAGGCAGGAGTCAAAGGGGCACCGGGACCCTTTTGCAGGAACATCATTTCAGGGGTTAGCTAAAAACCTTACCTGGAGTGGCTGAAAACAGAAGAAATGGCTGTAGGTATTAAAAATAACCATTTGATAGAAAAACTATCAGTGATTGCTGGGAAGAAAATGAAAATTTTCTTTTTCTTTTTTAAAGTGTTGGCTGTAAAATTTTGGCAGAAAGTAATGGCCCCAATTTGGTATTGGATAGCCAGTCTTCAAAAGAGGCTAAACCAAAAGCTTCTAAAGAAATGAGCGTCTTAGCCTACCATTTATTCATTCAACCTTTTATTCATCAAACACTTATAAATTGGCTACTTTATGTCACCATTTCTCACCCTGCCTCCTCTCCCTTTTCTTCTCATTTTCTTCCAAGTCAGTCACACTATTTTTTCCGTAGGGCTTTTAATCCTGTCTGTTAACCCGTTAGCTGGAACATGCTGGATGAAAAACCTTTGGTTTTCAGTGTTTGTTAGCCTGTTTGAGTTGAGGAAGGGAAAAAGTCCTCTTTAGAGGAGTTTTCTGGAGCCCAGCGTTAGCACAGATCCTTGATATCCTTGATATTGGGGAGCATCTTCAAGTCTTTGGGGTTCCTTGTGAGGGCTAGGACTTGTCGTTAGGGTTTTAGAAGCATGGCCGTAGGTATTTAATGAAAGCAGACTTCTTGAAAACAGCTGGTTTCCACAGGGGTTGGATGTTTTCCAGAGTCCCAAGGACAAGACTGCTGCTGACCGTGGAGTTTCTTTTCCACACTAGCCTCACGCTCATTTGAATGACAGTGTCTCTAGAACTCTGACTTGTTATTAGCAGGGCTTCCCCCTCCACCCACAATCTCCCACCCAGACAGAGGTATTCTCAGTGTTGGGGATGAAGCTTTCCCTTGAATGACCGACTCCTCGTGGTGAGCCAGTGGTGACAGCGCTCACACTCAACAGGGCTAACTCCTCCCCTGCAGGGTCTGCCCTGGAAACCTCCCAGACTGGCACTCAGCATTAATATTAATGCATATATTAATATTATATCAAAAGAGATCCAACATTGTTTGCAGAGAAACATAAAGACAGTGAAAATGCCAGGGCCAAAGAAAATAAGGGTAGAAAATAAAGTGAAGGTAAGGGAAAGAAAATCATGGATGTAATTGCAAAACGTAAAAGCCAAAGAAGGTCCTATGTAGTTAAGACTGGACTTGATACAGAGCTTCCCAGCAGCTAAAGAAAAAGAGAACTAAGATTAGTTAGAATTTAGGAGAGGAGACTGATAATACAGCATCCTGCCCACCCATACCTTACCTCCTGAGTAGGGCTAAGTTTCCTGACTTCCTGAAAATTCCCACAGGACCAGGTTCGCTGGGCCCATGATTCCTCTTCCCAGGGTGTGGCTTGGGAAGCAGGCATCCTGATTTTCCCCAGTGCAGTGTTGGAGAATTCATTGAATTGGAGTCACAGATTTCACCTTCTTATCTCAGCAATACTCATTTTGGGGGGAGCAGTTTCAACTCAGAAGGAAGGAATGAGAAGTGGGGAAGTGAACTAGGAGTTCAAAATTAGGTGTGGCATCACAGGAAAGGATTTCTCCTCCCTGGGGTCTAGGTCTACATTTAGACCCATGTACCCATGAATCTCAGCATTTATTGGCTTCTCGATGCACAGAGGTCCCAAGAAGATACAACTACCCGTGTGTTCCATAAATTATATCAGTTGCCTGTGATGTACTAACAGGGTTTAATGGGTCTTCATTTAGCCTTTTGGATAGTATTCAAAAAGCCTGTAGAAGCACTGCATAATCCATAGATTCACCTGGCCCCATTCATTTATCTATGCAATAAATAATTCTCACACTCCAGTTTTTTGCCAGGCACTGGGGATAAAGCAGTGAATAAAAATGTCAAAATCTCTGTACACATACAGTTTATAATGATTATTTTGCTGTTGTTACTTAATGTTAAGAAGAAAAACTTAACTCTTCTTGCGTTTTTTTTTTCTAGTTGACCAATCAGCCTTTGAAGTATTATCTAATTTCTATCTTGAGCTCTAAATTACCCTGTGAGGAAGTTTGCCAGAAATCAGTCCCCTTTTTGGAGATCAGGAAAAAGTTTAAACTTCAAGGTCACAGAGAGCTGGGATTCAAAAGTAGGTCTCTAACTCCGAGGCCTAACCATTCTCTATGATACCATTTGCCTGATTAATCTCCAATTTGGTAGAAGGAAAAAAATAAGCAGCTCATTGCGACCATAAATGCAGACATACAGATCTGTCAGAAAACCAAGCAGACAGAGATGGATAACCAAAATACGGTTGTTGTTTTAGACCCGCTGCCCAACAGAATGTCTCCAATGGGCTCCGAGGCATGTTTTCAGGGCTACCTTAGGGGTAGAGAAAACAAAAAAGTACTATATTTTTATTCCTTGTTTCTAGCAATTTAAATAATTCTGGCCCCCAGTAAGGGAAAATAACATTTTTCAGTGTTTGTTCCTTCTAATATGCATTTCTCAATAGTTAACTTTCATTTAACATCCTTTTGCAGTTCAACCTCCTTCCCCGACCTACCAGATACAATATTTTTCCTACCCCCAAAATTAAAGAACAAGAAACGTTAGTAGAAGGGTTTCCAGCAACACCGCAAATCACTTGCCAGCGTCCCCAGTGGCCTTGGCCATCATGCTCTGTGACACATGGACCTGTGGTCCCTCCTCATTTTTCACACGGGGATGCTGGCATCCAGTCATCGGAGCAGAATTGGCCCAGTAATGTTTTCCATCTGCCGGCTTGGCACCGGTCGTCACAGAGTGTCACCTGGGTTCTGTCTTAACGATCTCTGGGGCCAAGGCTAGAGGCACTACAGAGGAACAACTACCTTATTCATCTGTCAGCACTGTTTACTTTATGTGAACAAAACAAGATTTTGCTGAAGTATATGAAAGAATTTTACTGGAAAAGAAAATCTAGCCCAAACTGCTTTTACCCACCATCTCTCTTCCTTTCCTCTCCCCCGCGTCTTCAAATTCTGACAGATCTCAACCGTCACCTTCTCTAAGGAGCTTTTCCCAACACCCTCGCCCCTCGGGGTGCCCTGGAGAACTTAGTTCATTCTGCATGGTATCGCCATTATTTATTTGTGTTTCTCTCTCTTCCACTGAACTGTAAACTCTTCCAAGGGAGGCAGGCACTGCATCTTTTAAAGTTCATACCATACGATCCATTTCCACTCAGGCAGTGAATTGCAAATATAAGAAAAAATAGTAACCTCTTTTAAACTAAACCTGCAGGAATAAAATATGCGGAAGGTTGCCACCATAAAAAATGAATTAGTTAAAACCTGTTACCTTTTATAAAAAGTTAGAAGTAGGAAGTTCAGTGTTGGAGTTTTAGGATATTTTTTACAGACAATTTTTTAAAACAACTGAAAATTTTTATTATTGAAAACCAATAGGGTATTTGAATCTATTAAATATCATTTAAAATTGACCTCATACATTGCAGCTCCATCATCAATCAAATGGTCAAAGTTCATGCTTGTGGTTCTAAAATAGGTTTCTGCTTTAACTGAGAATTTCACATTATTAGCATTTCATCATCTAAGTGATATATATGCTAGTCATGGTTGAAATGATTCCTAAAAGAATATAAAACTTTTCTAAATGCTTCACATTGATGCTGGCTTGCACAGTTGAGGAAGAGATGACCAGGTGGCTATGGCAGCAATTCTGGAAGAAGCAATGTCTGGGACAAAATTTTGCAAACAAAAGCCCAACCATCTGTCGTTTCATTCAGCTGCTCCACACCAACTTTTCTCAAAGGGCAGAGACAGGTATCCGTGATCGGCTGCTGTCTGGGCAGTAACCGTTACACCCAGGCTCCATCCTCTTCAGTGCGTGTTTACCAGGACCACGTCTGGGGGTATTTGTGGGCCAGGCGTGGCGGCAGTACACTTGTGCCCACATTCAGTCACGTGGCCATTCCTACCTACAGGGGAGGCTGGGGCCCACCAGCGAGCTGTGTGCCCAGGCAGAAGAGGAAAGCACTCTGAACACAGCTGTCTACTCTCTGAGATCCGAACTCCTTTCTTAGGAAGCCTGGTTCCAGACAGAGTGTAGAGGGAGTAGCCTGGAAGATGCAAACACCAGAGCTATCTGGATGGGAATTCGCAGCATTTAGTGACAGGCTGGGTGGGGAAGTAGAAAAACAAGAATAGCTCTGACAGTTTCCTAACCTCTCCCTATGTCTGTCCTTTTTAGGCTTTTTGAAAATTACTTATATAAAACAACTGGATAAGGCTCTGAATAGTTTATCTGTTGCAAAGTTGTTCTGCAACAGCGACCCACCAACTCACAAAATGCATGTAAACCAGCTTTTCACATCCACTCTAGACCATTTGTATTTTTACAGGGATCACAGTCTGATTTGAAGGAGAGTATCATGTAATTAATATTAATTAACATAGCAAGTACAATACTATTACAAATACATTAAAGGCCTTTACAGTGAAAAAAAGTCATGAAATGGCATGCTAATTTAGTGTGTGGGCACCGGAAGAACTATTATCTATGCAGAAATAGTTAGAAAAGAATCAACCAAGACGATTAGGTTGCTAATGGTTTTGGCGTGGGAGGAAAAACTGCATTGCAATTCTTGGCTCTGAGGTGGGGTCAGGAAGGTCAGTAGCCCAACGTTGACCTTTGTGTTTGGAATCTTTCATATTGACTCACCAGACTGTTGTAATTTGGTGAGCCAAACAGCAGAAATGTAGACAGCAGTCTCTGCGCCTGAACTTTAAACCTCCTGAGTCGTTCGTCCTTCATGATAATAATTAGCACTGCTCGGGATCCAAAGCAGAGTAGCACCTAAGACCTACCATATTAATCTAAATTAAATCATTGAGTTACTATGAGAAAACCCGCTGGGAAGGTGGGGGTGGGCAGCCAAGTAGCACAGCTGTATACCTTTGTGTATGGTTTGTCTAGAAGTCTGTTCAGAGGTGATTTTTTTCCCGAGAGTGATATATCTGATAGAATGAGAGAATTTCAGCAACATTAATATGGTCACATGCTTCTCAAGTGGCAAGGTTCTCCAGTCCCTTTAAATCCAAGTTTTTTACTCTTTATTTCTTCTCCTGATGATGAAGTAATAAATGTCATTTTAAAAGCAGGGCCAATGGTATTTTTCAAAATTAAGCAATAACTGTTTTATGGTAGAAAACTATGAAGCTAAAAATTTTAAACCAACTTTATCCCATCACCTAGAGATATGACTGTAGATGTTTATTCACAGGGATGTATATTTGTATGTATGTGTTTATATATATGTGTGTGTGTGTATATAGCGCGTGTGTGTGTGTGTGTATATATGGCTTAAATACAAATTAACCTTTATATCAGGAGTACTTCCCAAGTTACTTTCAAAAATTTGCCTTTAATAGTTGCATTACATTCTAAGATCTATTATTTGTTTAAGCAGTTCCTATTTTTGGACATTTCAGTTGTTTCCAGATTTTGAACATCCTTGAGCATAAATCCTTGTCCTTATCTTTGATTACTTCCTTAGGCTAAAGTCATAGAAATGGAATTACTAGGTCAAAGGCTACAATCCTTTTTAAGGCTCCTGGTGACTCTGAGTCACACTACACCCCAGGAGACCTGCTGAGGTTTACTCCCATCATCTGAGTGTGAGGGAGCCTCTCTGCCCAGCGTCGTCTCAGCATTGAGTATCGCTCTTTACTCAGCAGGTGAGAGATGGAACACTCACGCTGGGCTGCCCTTCGCGAGCATTTGGGGCTGCTCGGCTTCGTAACTGGCCACGTCGAGACACAGTGTGTGGGGTCATGGCCGCCCTTGGTCTGAAGGCTGATGAGGATGGACACAGACCACCTCAGACGTGTCCAGGGTGAGCGTGTGCGTGACACTGTTCTTAGTGAGCAGAGTCCGGCTGCTGTGAGGTTTGTTCGGTGTGTATGTCCTGAACCTCTTCGGGAGGCCATCTCTGGCCCCCAGAGCTGATACGCTGGGTCTCTTGCCCGGAAGTGTCTGTCTAGCAACAAAGGAAACCCCAAGCGTGAAAGCTGCACATCATGGGCCCAGCAGTTTTCCTGCTGACAGAGAATTGATCGACTGAATGGAAATCACTCTGACTTGAGTGATTCTGTCCACTCAGGATGAATTGGGGAGAAATCACCAGAAGGAAATTGGCCTCTGAAGTGTGAGAACATTGGATTATTGCCGTCAGGAGCAATGCTCGTCAGGGACGTTGCATTTTTGCCTTATTTTAGATCTCATGTTGTTTGGAGCAATGTTGGAGTGCAATAGGATTTAGATCTATCTTCCTCTGCGAGTACATGTTCTACTTATTTACTTTTGCATTTTAGTAACAAATAATAGATTTATAATAGTTTATAGTGCTTGGTTTATTTTGTAACAATATCAAAATTTCACCAACATTTTCCTAAATGCTTAACAATGCCACAGAAATCAATTCATTCATTCAATCAATATGTGTCTGGTCCTAGCACAAGCCCTGGGGTTAGAACACTGAATAAGTCCAACAAGTCTCTGCCATCGCGGAGCCTGTGTGTTGGTGGGAGGATAAATAAACAAACATGTAGTATGTCGCATTCTGATAATAACTTTGGAGATAAATAGAGCAGGGCATGGAGAGGGTACAGAATGGAGTATGAGTGTGCAGTTTTATATAGGATGGTGAGGAGAGGTCTCCCTGAATAAGAGACATTTATGAACAGATCTCAGAGAACAAGGCAGTGAGTCTTTGGGGGGCATGAGATAACCAGTAGCGGGAACAGCAAATGCAAAGGCCCTGACATGGTGGCTTGCTCGGTCTACACCAGGAGGGTAAATGAGCAAGTAGGGGCGGGAGGAGAGGTGGCAAGGCCCAGGGCAGATAAGCTGTGGTTGGCCCTCGTGGAGGCTGTGGCTTTGGCTTTGTGTAGAGGGTCACAGCGGGCTTAGAGCAGAGAAGTGGCATGATTGGACCCCCGTTTTTGTTGGTAGGAGAGGTGGTTTTCCCACCAGAACAGGAGGAAAGCGAGAGCACTTGGGCACGGGTGCAGAGCTGGGTAGATGGTAGGTGCAAACACACGAAGGCCTCATCTGCTGGCTCCTACTGCTTGGTGAAGGGGAAGCAGGCGGCGCCAGCCCGCAGTGAGGTTGGGAGAGGGGAGTGGGTGAGGTAATGATCTGGGAGGGGGGTGGCTGAGCGGAGAAATGAGGGTTCATGTGGCCATGAATGCCATCATTATCACTCGAGTAAAGGACCAGTAGCATAAAATTTATTTTTGAAATTGTTTTCAAAGTTTCCTTTAGCCAGTTGCCTCTGCAGCCTTCAACCCGTAGCCCTTGGCCGATATTCTTTGCCAATCTTGACCCATTACGATTCTAGGAGTTCTGTAACGGGGGACAAGGAGGGCAAACGTAGGTTTATAGTTCTTCATGTGGAAAGTAATACAGTGATTAGTGAATAATAATTCAAGAATAAACTCTGTGTCTCACGTACTCACAACTGTAAACCTCCTTTCCCCCACCCTGTATAAGGACTAAAATCCTGGACTAATACAGCTGGAAAGGGCCTTAGAGATCCTGTGGTCCAACCCCTTCATTTTACAGGTTAGAGATGAGAACCGACCAGTGAAACAGACTGACCCGCCCAGGGCACAGACCTCATGAAAAGCTGGCCTCAGATCCTGTCCCTGATTCCCAACCCAGGGCTCTTTGTATGAAAACAAATTACTCTTTATTTTTCCCAAAAGTTAACTTTAAAAAACGTAATAGTATGAATGCTGGATATTTTCAACTTCCTTTTCTGATGGAATCTAACTGGTTTAGCTTTCAAAGCTACCTGAAAATTGGGGCAAATACTTTTTAAAGTTGTACCAAGGCTCCTAAAATCCATATAGCACCTCCCATTTCATCTTTCATGTCACATGTAGATATAGAACAACATCATCATCATCATTAGAAATTCGGGCTAGTCACTTCACTATTTCACACAGCATGTTTTTATTTAACTAGTTATTATTCATCCCTCACTCCTTGTTTTTTTTTTTAAATATGCGATTGAAATGTTTTCCACGTTTATTTTTAGTGGGTGAAGTGTGGTCCCTGTGGTCGCATTGTATAATCATCCTTAACCCTGGATGATTGCCCTTTTATTTTTAGGGAGCAGAAAATAGCCTATTGTGTTATAGTCTGAGGGGCCCACCCAAACATGAGCACTATGTAAGAATGTTTGCTCTTTTCTCTCAGGGAAGGGAATGAGGATAGAAGCAAGAGGGAGGAGAAGATTTTGATTTTTTTTCATCCTCACCCAAGGACATGCTTACCAATTTCAGAGAGAGGGGGAGGGAGAAGGAAAGAAGAAGAAAATATCGATGTGAGAGAGAAACATCAATCGGTTGCCTCTTGCACACAGTCCAACCTGAGACCGAACCTGCAACCTAGCCATGTGCCCTGACCGGGAATCAAACCTGCATCCTTTTGGATTATGGGACGATGCTCCAATCAATGAATCCACATCGGCTAGGGCAAGACTTTGATCATTTTTCAATGTTCTGAAATACCATCTTGGGAAACATTCATGGTTTTTCAGGTTCCCAAAGAAACATATACAAAAACAAGCACGAGCCCAAATTAAAACTGAATGTTCCATAAAGTACATGTTGTCTTTCACCTATCTTCTGATTAGGACCTCTGACTTATCTCTAACATGATTCATTAATTTTTTTGTAATATAGAGAAGATTTAGAATACTCATGGCTGAAGAGCTCAGGAGTTTTAGCTAGATAAAAAGTTTGCACAGTGAAGCACTGGAGTTTTGAAAACCTACATAAAGATTTTGAAGACTTTTTAAAGATTCATATTCTAACAGCATATAGTTTTTCCATTATTTCTTAATAGGCTTGACCCCTAAAAAATGAAAATGTTAGTGCAGGGCAGATATGATATTCTTGCTTTCTGCTCCTGTATTGTCCAGGATGCTAACTAAACAGCTAAATATGTGACATCAGATTTATTTCCATGGCAACGAACTGTAATGTTACAAACATTGGATTATTGACTGGTTCAGGATGAAGGTTAAGGATGATTCTTTTTTGAACAGGGTCATCCAAAACCAACACCAAGGGGAATATTATCAGAGCTGCTTCCAGCAGCGTGTCCTTTTCAAAAACTTCTCATCACGCTGAGAGCTTTGTTTTATTTTGTGAGGGTTTTTATTGTTTTTTGTTGTTTAATGTTTTAATTTTGTTTGGTTGGTTTATTTATTTACCCCCTCCCCTGTGTCCCCCGGAGGTGGTGGGGTACAAATGGTTATTTTTAGTAATGGAAGCCCCCTCTGTTAAGAAGCTGTCTCCGCCTTCATTTAATTTTTCCTGCATACATAACAGTTATTTTGGAACTTTAGTCAGAAACATCTGTACTCTGTGCCGGACAAACATCTGCCTTCCTACAAGAGCTGCTGGCCCTCCCCATGTTAGATAAAGCCACTCTGCTCTCTGAAAGCCCCTGGAGAACCGGGAATGTAGGAAGAGGAGTCCACTGATTCTTTAACCCAGAGTGCCTCTCTGTGGCCCAAACAAGTCACTACAGAAAGAAGATGAAAGCATCTAAACTGTTTACCAGTTTACTCTCCGTTCCCCGCTATCCAAACTCATGAAGTTTTAAAAGGTGAAATCTATTTTCATGAATATATTATTCGATGACATAGTATGAATACAGAACTGAGAGCACACAGGGCTTTGTTACCATCTTGGAAGATAAGCCAATGTTTGCATGCACTGTATTTGAGGTATTTTTCTAATAGTGATGGAAGACATGTGCTGATCAGTTTTCAAAGTCTTATCTGAGCTGCCCGATATTGACAACATGCATTTGAGAGATTTCGCTTCTCTTGGGAAGCCTGCCCTGTCTCTGCTTACTCCAAAGGTTGGATTAGTTGTAATTTTTTTTTTTTTTACTGTTCTGTATCTTTTCCTAGGTTATAAATTCCTTCAAGACAAAGCTGTTTTGCTCTTCAGCTCTGTATTCACAATGGACAGCACAGTGCCTGGTACATAGTGGGTCCTCATTAAGTGCTGGATGAATGACAGGTGTTTAAGGACCCACTGTGGCAGATCAGAGGTATAAAATCTATAATCTTGGCCTGTGTCCTGACCATGCAAGTATATAGTTAGTCTTTATTACTGTGTTTTTCTGTACTTACTATTTGGAAATCACCTTAAATATAGTGAGCTTTGCTTAATGAGAAACTGAGGTAGCAAATAATAGACCCCATAATAAAGCTGGACATTTTGACATAGCTCCTCTCCTTCCTCCTGACTTTGCTGGCTTTTGGTTTGTTTTGCTAAATCATTAGCTTGTAATGTCTACTTTTTATTCAAAACATCTGCCACCCAGTGCTACACTAGTAAAATTTTCTAATGAAAGAGCAAAAACATCCCGTGTACCCTAACAGTAGGGAATGCTGAGTTACGCTAGTCTTCAGAGCACAGGGACCCCCTAGCCGTTTTTTGATTGTCCACGTAGGATCTGCATTGAAACATGCGATGTAGGAGAAAATACCTTTTTTTAAGGTTCCTTTAACTGTGCTTTGAGACTTGAGCTGAATTCCACCCATTCGACGAACATTTGTTCATCTACTGTGTGTGTGCGTGCTGCTAGGATCACAGAGGCACATAGGGCAGGCCTCCCGGACCGCGCAGGGAGGCGGACGGAGCCGGTGCGCGGCGCGGTGCGTCTGAGGGCTGTGCGCACGGAGGGAGGGCGGTGCTCCCGAGTCTCCGCAAACCCGGGTGGATGGAACTCAAGGCCTTCTCAGTGTGTACGTGGAAACGCTCTTGTGTGTTGTGAAGCCAGACTGAGAACAGTGTCTCAGGAAATCTCAGTGCCTTGGATTACAGGAAAAACCAGGCAAATAATGTCATATACCACACTCGAAAACGATTACTGTAATTTGGGCAAGGCAAGAAAAGGAACGCTTGGGGGTTTAAGTGTGGCCAGCAAAAATCAGGGACCCTGGCTTTCTTACCTCCCCCTTCCCCAATGTGGGCCACTGAGAGGCTTTCCAGAAACTCTGAAACTTCCCTCTCCAGACTCTTACAAAAGCCGTCCCTTCTGCCTGGAATAGTCACTGCCACTCTGTCCCCAGCCCAACCGCTCCCCTCGTCCTGGAGGAGCCACCTGTCTTAGCGCTCAGTGCCTCCCCATCACAGCACCTACCAAGCACAACGGACACAGCTCACCTGTTCACCGCCTGTCTCCCTCCAGGACTGGGAGCTACAGGGAAGGGTGTGTGTTGGCTAAGCCAGCACCTAGCGCTTGCTTGACCCTTTAAGTCTTAAAGAAGACGTGTTGATTAAATTAAGTGATTCATCCATTCCCAATGGCTTTCTAGTGCTGTGTCTCTTTATGTGACTTCAGAAGGTGAGGTATTTCTCAGTTGGGAAGAAGAGACAAGCACTTGTCATATAGGTGAGGGGACTATAAACCCCTCTCTGCACAGAATCGAAGAAATACCCTTTCCTTCAGTGATAAACACGGGAAGTTTCTTAGAGTAGAGGAAAGTATATTGTTTTAAATAAGAAGAAAGATACACAGTCTAGGATCTACCCTAGAGCCTGTTTCCTCCCCTATAAATAAGGAGGGGGGCTGATGATATCACAGGTCCTTCCAGCAAAAGTTGTTCTAGGAAGCTGCACTCTAAATACTATAAAACTATCCTGTTGCTGCCAAAATTCCACATGATGATGGTTAAGATTTTGTACAGTACTTATGAATAGTTTAGAAGAAAAAAAGAAACTGTCTTTCCAATAGCCTCTAGTACGCAAGACCTAAGTGTTTCTTGTTGATTAAATGATTGAGAAAAAAACTAATAATTAAATGGGAAATATACTCACTGTTGATGGGATTTTTCAAGAAGGAAAGGGAGAATTGTCTTCAAGGGCACAAGTGGACATTTTTACATGGGAAATGGCTCCTGAATCTACAGTGAAAAACCCTTACAATAAGAGAATCGGGCCATGAAACTAGCATAGCTGTATTTACAGGCCAGTACTTGATAAATGTCATAGTCGGAGGAAGTATTTTTTTGAAATTTAGTAACAGAATTTCAGGAAATTACTGGAACGTGTGACGAAAGAACAGTCCGTTCCAACTTTGCCTGTCGATTGGACGGCTGCTTTCTGGGGCTCTAACAGTTTTCCGATGCAGAGCTGCAAATGTGTGCGTTGTCGGCGCGGCCGCCATTTGGAATCGGTGCCGCGGCCCTGCAGCTTCTTTCTGCGTCGCAGTCGAAGTGTGGTGGAGTGCAGCCTCGCTGGGCCCCTTCCTGTCGTAAATAAGATTACTTTCATTTCACTTGTGGAGTGTGCTATTCCGCAGAGTAATGAATTTCCTCTGTGCCTTTGAGCACATAAACATGGTTTTCATTAGCTTTCTCTCTCCAAAAAAAAAAAAAAAAAAAAAAAAAAAGCAGGGGACAGGGAGGTGGAAGGAGGAGAGAGAATCTGAGCAAAATTAATAGATGTCAATTAACTCCGTAAATGCAGATGGACTTTCTGCCAGCTGGCTGGAACACGCCTGTCAGCAGCACCGAAAAGGCACTGTCAGTCCCGTCTGAAAAGCTACACAAGCGCAGGGGGTACTGAGCTCTGGAGGGATATGGAGTTCCTCCTACATGAACAAAGAAACAAAGAGAGAGAGCGTTTAAGAGAATGTTGTTTTTTGAATCTTGCTTTAAGTACTATATCAACAAGTCCATCAGAGTGGCTTCCAGGCCATACAAATGATCCTGTTTCTTCTGGAATTTTGGGAGACAGCATATGTGTCTCTTAGTGCAATCTCTGCATCCACCTCCTCTGCTTTCACTGAGTGTCTGTGTGTGTATGTGATTTTATGCTAATAAGATATCCCAGCCTTTCCCAATTTCAAACGGACCCCCTTGAGATTTGTAAGCCGCGCAATTCACGGTGCTCAGTATGCAGTTGTTCAATGCTATGGTTTGAACCTCTTGTCAAAGGGTGACTCGTTACAGCACGGCCGGACTTTCCTCACTGACAGTGCGTCCTTGAGCCTGAAAGCTAGTTAGGGTCCACTGACCCTTTGACTTCTGGGGATTTTTTTTTTTTTTTGGCTATTGTTTTTTGGAAATTTGGGGGCAGAGAATGGAGTCATGGGGTCTACTAAAATCATCACGTAGAAGGAATTAAGCAATTAATGAAAAAAAAAGAAAGTCTAAAACTGGTTTTTCAAAATTATTTCTGATGAAAGAGCCCCACATCTGTCTTTCCAGACTCTTTTTCTGTCCTCCAACATCAGTGTCTGTTTCAGCCGCCGATTCATAGTCTATCATGTGCTTTTTTTATACCTCCAGAGAGGAAAAAATAATAATGCTCTGAAAGCATCAAGAAATTGAATGCTGGGCCACAGGTTGTAACTGACAAGTCACTGATGACAAAAATTTAACCCCAATAAAGATGCTTGATGCATTTCACAGTGAGGTGTCTTCCAGCCCAGTTCTGACCTCCTGGATAGGCGTTCTCGTTTAGCAGTGCAGCTGGTTTCCATTTGAAATGAGAAGGATGGAGTTGTTTAAGGAGCCAGTGCCTCTTGTAGGTGAAGGCCGCTGGGCTGAAATGTGTACAACGCACAGCAAGAAACCTTGAAAACAAGCTTCCATTTCATTTAGCTGTAGCACAGGAAATTATTTCTGGCTTGTTTTTGTTGTGACAGAACATTGCGTATTAAAAATTCCCTGTAGTTGTTTAATATTTGCTTGGTAGTGCGCTAGTCCCTAATCAAGTCCTTCTCTTCGGTAAATCATGTCAACTCTGTCACTGTTTTGATTGGAAGCATGAAGAGTAACGCTGAAAATCTCTCAGGACAGTTAACCTCTGCAGCTGTGGAAGGCTGGAGCTAGTTACTTGTGTTATTAAAGGAACCTGAGTGACTTCTTGTTGGGGGCGGAGGGGGGCCTAAAATGGAGTGAAATTCATAAAGTGCACAGAGATTTAGAATGAAGGCTCTATTAGGAGCAGAGCCCCATAACAATGTCCCATAGACGTGGGTCCAGCATAGTAAGACTGGCCCACCAACTGGCATTCTGCGGTCCTTTGCCCTTTTCAGAGGGAACAGTAGTCCAAACGTAAGATATGGAATTAGACATGTGCAGTGCTTTAGAGCAGTGTGTGAGTGGGGTGCTCTTTCAAGTACTCTGTAGAAACAAATAGCACCTTTGTTTCCTAAAGGAATTTGGAAGAGTTTGCCATTAATGTTTCAAGTCCTCAATTCTCCTCAAAACAAAAGAAGTGGGGGAATTTTAAATTTTCATTGTATAAAGATGTGATGAGTAGACTGCCTCCTGCTGTTGGCTCTCTAAGGAACATCCTCAGGGCACAAGGGATGTGCTGGAGGGGCTGGAGCCCAGGGAACAGGATAAGGAACCAAGGGAAGTGAAAACTTTTGCTTGGGAGCCGAGACAAGTACCATACCTAAGGCGGTTCTTTTCCAGAATGTTTCTTTGTTCACTTGTTCATTCCTTTATTCAGTCATTTAGTCCTTTGAGAAATGTTTATTGAGCATCTACTCTGAATCCAGAACTATGCCAGGTGCTGGGAGGTCTAATTTAAAGGCAACTTGTCCTCAAGGACAGGGCTTCCCACCAAGAGTAGTCTGTCCTCACTGCTGTGGTGTGTGTAACAAGCAGCTGGACGCCCCAGTTCAGCCTTGACATCCAGCAGAACTCAACGTATCTGAATCTGAAAGCACGAACCTGTTTGCTCGGCTGTGGTTCCCTTCATTGCCAGCATCTTTGCTATTGTGTAAAAGCCATCAGTGGCTTTAAAGGGAGCCTTCCAATTGGATATAAATCACTGTCCTATCTAGAAGAAACAGTATAAGGCCCTAAGAAACAGCTTATACAAAATATTTTTAAGTCATTTAAACAAAGTAGATGTACATTTGCCATCATTCTAAAGTTAATTGTTGGGAATAAAAGTCAAGAGCCTGCAGAAAGAAATATGGTAAATATGTATTCTTTGGGGCCAGAGCGGGATAATAATTAGAGAAGAAACTTTTAAGATATCAACTCAGCAAAGCAAAATGTATTTGGGACTCAGTAATTGTGTGGGAGGCTGGTCATTGTGAGAGATAAGAAGTAGGTTACAGGGTCTGCAACCTAATCTCAGGCAGGAAATGGAACAGGAGCTCTTGACTTGGAAGATGTGCTTCAAGCTATCGGGGCAGCCCCAGAAACCGCAGTGAGCACGGAGCTCCCCGAGGCCAGAAGGCCAGTGAAATGCTGGGTCCTTGGGAAAGATACAGAAACCAGACCGAAAACACGCGCAGAGCCGACCCGTGCTCCCACCTGGAGTGGGTGTGCTGGTCCCGGCCGTGCTCCTCCAGGAAGGTAGTTTAGCATGGGGCGAGGTTCTGAGAAATGCAACTGAAGTGATAAAAGGGAGCAAGGGTGAGAGAGGACACATGCTGTGTTAGGAAAAAACAAAAAAGTTGGGGTTCTTCAGTCTGTAGATATGGAGGTTGAGACTAGTTGTGTCTGTAAGAGAAGGTTACATACAAGGTCAACGCTAAATCTCAGCATTACTAGGAGCAGGAGAGAGCCACTATCCACTGGGAATCCTTGAGCAAGACATTTTCCCTTCTTCCAACCCCAGCTTCTTTTGTCATCCACGTGCTCAGGTGTCTTCGGCAGCATATCTGTCCTGCAAAGTGCTGAAAACAGGTATCCTTCAGCCAAGTAAATCTGAAAGTCTCTGCATACCAGGTGAATCCAGGAGATTCACCATTTGCATTTAGTGTTAAAAGTTCTCAGAAGTTCATCTTCAAGGAACACCTATTTAACTTTTGTAGATTTCAACCAGTGTTTCCGAAAGTCATTTGATCACAGAATCCTTTGTTCACTTCGTAGTGCCTATGAAACCTTTTGAAAATGCTTTTGGGAAGAACTGGATTCTAAGATCAATAAGGTCCCTGGAAGGAAGTTAGTCTTAGAAAGAAAAAGTGCTCCCTGACCACGTGAACCCGCTATTTCCCGAGCTGATAGAAGAAGAAAACCACCCTTTGCAAACAGGGGCGTTGAGAGCCACTTATGGACAGCGGCAGATTTGTCAAAGGCAGTTAATTGGGAGCGGGGCTCACAAGCCAAAGGAGAACAGCGTTGTCTCCGCAGCAGTTTCGGGGGCTGCCGTCGAGCCCCAGGCCTCCCCGTCGGGACTTAGGTTGTTCTATCAGGACCTGACGTGCACCATCAAAAGAGAAAGTACACGGAGGCAGCTCATTTAAGTTTCGGCTGAATCGAGCTGATAGTTCTGCATGATAATAAAATTATAGACAATTGGAACCACTTCTCTTGGACTTTTTGGTCAGTCACATTCTATTATTTAAAGTTTGAGTTCATGTCCGTTAAGACAATATCAGCTACTTCCTATAGTTTGTGTGTGAAAACTTGGCTAAGCATTCAAGTTTCACAGTTTTGTAGACGTGTGTGCGCGTCCACGTGCACACGTGCTTTATTGAGAAAGCTTTCTCTATTTTGAAAAGTGTTTTAGCCCCGGCTGGTGTGGCCCTCTGGATTGAGCGCCAGCCTGCAAACCAAAGGATCGCCAGTTTGATTCCCAATCAGGGCACATGCCTGGGTTGCAGGCCAGGTCCCCAGTTGGGGCCATGTGAGGGGCAACCTCACATGATGTTTCTCTCCCTCTCTTTCTCCTCCCTTCCCCTCTCTCTAAAAATAAATAAATAAAATCTTTAAAAACAATTCCGATTTCTCTTTAAAGTCTGCATTCCTAGTGACTTGAGAAAAATGGACTATCTGGCTATTGAGAACCATGGTCATAGGCCACGGCCAGAGGTCAGGAGGAGCTGCCCTGTCCGGGTGGGAGTGTGAGCTCCAGCTTGTGAGGGTCTCTGCCCAGCCTTTTCCTGCTTCCTGCTCCTTCCCAACTGCTGGAGCCTTGAGTCTCAGACCCTTGCATGAGAGCGATTTTTATGCGTGGCCTTTTGGGAACCACTCACGTGCCCTTAGTCATTTCCCACACGAACTCCTATTTCCCTAGTTAGATGAGGTTTGAAGAAGGTAGAGTCTATGTTTTAAACTCTCAACACCTAGCACAGAGTAGGTTTACTTCATTAAAACAACAACAATTGTGGATTTGAAGAAAACAACTTGCTCAAGTTCACTAATCTAACTAAATGAAGTAACTCAGGTAACTCAGCGAGGACACGGGAGGCATCCTTGCCCTCAGAACGGGTTTCATTCCCTAAGACAGTTTGCCTGTGAGGCCTGGCAAGTAGAACCTATGTGTGTTGCTGAGACATAGCTGCGGATGGCGGTATGCTGCTGCCGCTGACTGCAGGAGAGCTCCTGCTACTTCAGCTCCAGGCCAGGGGTGTGGGCTTTGTGGGAAAAGACAGCCACTGCTGGAGAGGCCTGGGGGCGAGGGGAGGAGCCTACTTGTGGGTGGAGTGAGAAGGTGAAGGGAAGTTTCAAAGAAGTTGCGAATATAGAGGTTCTTACTGCTGATGGACATGAGTTCTAGAAGGCAGAGAGATTTGGAAGTTGAGCAGGCAAAATGGAGGCAGAATAGAGTTGTGCAGAGTCCTGCTGGGAGCGGGAGTGGTGAGGAATGACCCGGAGCCATGGGCGACAGGTGTTAAAAACGGTGCAGGACGGGTTGGGGTTAGTCCAAATGGTCTCCAAGGCAACGTTGCAGTGGTGAGACTGTTGAGTGTTAAAGGAGAGGTGGGCATGGGTGAAGGGGAAGGGTTTTCTGGGAGCACACAGAGCTTTGGGTCCCCTCTTCCTTCCTGTTTTCTCCTGGAGTGAGAGGTGAAGTCCATGACGTACTATATAGTACTTATTCAAAGGCAAGTATCACCATGGAGTATGCAGCCCTGTTAGGAATGATGCCTTTTCCATGGGTGAATGCACACAAAATTTGGAAGCTTCCAGTAGACTTTGGATGTCACTATGGTAACACAGCTAAGAAGCTTGCTTCAGTCATTTTAAGAAGATATGTCCTGTTTTTTCAATGTGGTACTGTTTGGGCCTCTTTGATTGCAAGTTTTCTTATTCCATCTTGTTATAATTTGACTCATCTTCATAGGACCGAAGACTTCATAAAATAGATGCCAGTTTAAGGAAATAACTCATCTTTCCTAAGACAGGGTCTGCTGCATTTGTAGTGGTGTGACCAGCTTACCTACCAATATAGGAATATGAAGAGCTTATAATGCTTGCAGCCGTCTCTTTGGTTTAATACACAAGGAGAGGGAGACCTCCCAAATGCTTCCTCATGTGTAGGAAAAACTATGGCTTGTTGGGGTGCAGAGGTGGCCAAGACTTGCTTGCGGCTCTTGATTCTTGCTGAACAGGGTCAGATGCCTGACCTCCAGCAGGCAAGCCAGGGACTTTTCCCTCGGCAGAGATCAGCTGTGCTGGGTCACTCTTGTTCACTCCCCTGAGACTTCTTGGAAAAGTACAGAATCTGCAGATCCTATCAACTGATATTACATTGGCCTCCACAGATTTGGGGAGTGGGGTCATGACGAATGTTATGCTGAAATCCCCTTCTCTCCCCAAAGCAGTGAGGAGGGGAAAAGACCTGAAAACACTCCCCCAGTGGCGGACTGTTTCCCGGACTCTCTCCTCTCCCCGTGCCCAGTGGTGCACCACCTGTCCTCAGGGGGTTGGGCAGGGGAGTCGCCCTGGAAAGTTTCTTCATCCGTCAAAAAGAATCATACAAGGGAGGACCCCAAAAAACCCGGAACTTACTTATAAAAATTGTGTATTGAGTCTTACATGTTTAAACTGCAGTCTCCTTCAAAGTGCTCTCCATTTGATGCTCTACGCCTATCAAGACGTTTTCTCCACTGCTCAAAACAGTTTTGAACTCATCAATTCTGATGCCTTTTAGTGCTTCTGCCATTTTTTGTTTCACCTCTTCTACGTCAGTAAAACATTTCCTTTTGAGGACTTTTTTTATCTAGGGAAATAAAAAAAAATGTCGCTTGGGGAGAGATCAGGTGAATAGGGAGTGTGGGGCCTGGGGGTCATACCATTTTTGGTAAAAAAAAAAAAAAAAAACCTGCTAAACACTCAGCATGGTGTGGGCAGGTGTGCTCATAAATCACCCATCATGAAATGGGCAAATGTGTTGAAAGAGTCTTCAAAATAATTCACTGAAGCTGAATGCAGCCTCTCACAACAGCGCCAGCTGGTTCACTGATATAGATGAGTTCCTAGAACACTCACCTAGTGGGGGGGGAAACCTGTACTACAACAGGCCCAGCTCCTGGAAGATAATTCTGGGTTTCTTTGGGTCCCTCCTTGTAACGCTACCCATCTTGTAGGGTTGTTGTAGGAATTAAATAAATTAAATAATGTCTGGCATGTAGTGAGAACTATCTAAGTGTTGGTTATAGGACTTATTTTTTATTAAATTTATTGGGGCAACGTTGGTTCATAGGATCCTGTAGGTTTTGAGTGTACATTTCTGTGGTACATGGTCTGTACACGACATCTGGCCAGCCACCAGGTTCGTCTTTGTGCTTCTCTGGCCAGCAGATGTTGGCAGTTGAAGTCACGCTAATCTGGTGCACACCTAGCTCTTGTTCACACTTCCTTTCCGTGCTCGCCAGTCTCTGGTTCTCGTGTCACTGAGATGGCCACTGGATCGGGCGGCTCCAGTGCAGGGCGATTCCGTCACTGACCACATGCCGTGTGTGTGTTGTTGTGCAGTTTCCCTTTGTGGCTACGGAGTGGACACCTAAGTACTGCTGCTTTTTATAGAAGGCTCTAGCTAGCACATTCGCTGATTAAAAGGGAGGCCTTGCAGAGCCTTCATTTTGAAATGCATGGCAATACTTAAGAAGCAGGACTGTTTCAGGCTAAAATAGGGAGGGCATGCCTTCTGTTTACTTCCTCCTAAGGAGAATTCCTCAGGAGTTTGAATGCTGTTATTGTGCCTTGTCCTCGTCCCCCACATTTCGGCCTGCCGGGCCCACGAAGCTGCTGACCGGTGTTGTAGCTAAAGTCGTAATTTAACTCTGAAAGGAGTTCTCTTCCACTCTCCCCGTAGAATAGTAGCGAGCCGCCTTTGTTGACCAAATGTGTATTGAATCTTTGAGTATATTTCAAATCCTATCACGAGTCCTCTCTCCTCTGGGAGGGAGTCCTTGGCCTCCACATTCACGTGAAGCATTTCCTTCTCTGTGCTGTTTCTGTCCTGGGACATACCATTATTGTCATGCTTATCACACTGCTTTAGCATTTAAAGATTATTTAATAGCACTTACTATTTGCCAGGCACGCATACACTCCAACAATCTCACCACAAATGAGACTCCAGAGCTGTGCTGTCTGGTAGGACTTTCTGTGATGACGGAAATGTTCCATACCTGCGCTGTCCTTCCTGGTAGCCCCTCTCCACTCGTGACCAAGAGCACCTGAAATGTGACTAGGGCACCTGAGGAACTAATTGCGCAAATTTATTAATGTAAATTTACATTTACATAGTTACACGTGGCTGTGGAGCAGCAAAGCTCTACAGCATACGCTTCATAAGGACAGAGCTCTTTCTCGTGATTATTGCTGTGCTCTGGGCACCAAGAACAATGCCTGGCACTGGGCAGGGCAGAGAGAAGAAAAGGAGAGGGAAGAGAGGCAGGAGGGAGGGAGAGAGACAAGGTCTCTGTCCTTGTAGAGCTTAAGATGGAGTAGGGACCTACTGTCTATATATTTGTTTACAGATCCTTGAGCCTGGAAGGCAGGAATTTCCTTTGCCCATGTCCTTAGACCCATTGTCTAGAACCATATCAAGGCCCCAGGAGTTGGTCGAGAAATGTCAGTTGGATAGAATCAGATGCTGAATAAATACACGATTGGCCACGGTGGTGGGAGTGGCCATAGCAGGGTGTGTTGCTGTTAGCAGCGGGTAGCGCCACTGCCCCAGGCTCTGTGAGGCAGGCAGGGCTGGTGCTGCAGGGCTGGCGTGTCCCCTCCAGGCAATCTGCCTTCTCCGACTCGTCCTCACCTCGGCCTCAGCTCCCTGCTTGACTTGGAAATCCCAGCAGCGTACCACTTACACCCTTTGTGCAGGGAAAGGGGGAGAGTGATAATTTCATTACTACCATCCTCCAGGTCCTTGCCCATCTTCCTCTCATCTGTGGATTTCCCACAAATGGCCCTGCTCGGTGCTTCCTTTGTGGTCCCGAGTCGTCCTGGCCCTCCTCTCCTTCCCCTGCCTTTCTGGACGGCCATGACCGAGCTGTCAGCTTATTCGACGGTCTCATGACCTGCAAGACAACATAATGGTATGTAGTAGAACGAGCATTGGCTTCAGGGTTGGACCCCTTAGATCCAAATCTTAGCTTTACAGCTTACTATTTACATGAATTTGGGCCAATTATAAAATGCTGAGGACTTCAGTTTTCTCGTCTGTAAAATGCCACAATCGTGCATTTCTCTGAAGTTTAAGACTGAGTGAGGCACTGTATATACAGCATCCAGTACAGTGGTGGATGCTCAGGGAACATTCGCTCTCTTCCTTCCGTGAGCACGCAGCCTCCTGAACGTATAAACACGTACGGATTTACAATCAATTTAGGGGGTTCGAGTTGTAATTACACTTTGCCCGTATGTATTCTCCAACACACCTGTTGTATTGTTCTATTAAAAGATTCAATTACTAAAAATATAACTCCTTTTCCCTTCACCTGGAAAACTCATTTGTTTTTATTAGTGTAACTAAGATAAGCAACTTCTTAGTGCAGCACAGTGGAAACCCCTTTTACAAGTAAATAAAAGTCAAATTTTCATCTGTTTTTTCCATTGAAAATCAAGCAAACTGCCTAATTAAGTCAAATAAACAGAGAAAGAGGAATGAAATAGTGGAAAAAAACAATTTCATGAAAGACAGGAAATTAGGATTCTCGTAATGTAAACTCATCAGGGTAATTAGGGTTATTTCTAATTCCTCAGTGTGCTCGTTTGCCTGTCCTGGTAGAAAGGACAACGATTTACACACATGACTGACCACTGTAGCGCAGCCCTTTGAGGGGAGCTCTGTGGTTCTCCACGGCTCCCGTGTGCTCCCTCCCCCCAAGAAGATCATAAACACTGAACAATCTTCCGGCAAACTTTGTTCTTAAGAAGGAAGGTACACTGCATCACACACTTGCAGTTAGCTTTGATTACTATTTTGCAAGATTATATTTGAGGAGTGTCAAAAATGCCAGTGTCATCCTGACTGGTGTGACTCCATTGGTTGGGTGTCATCCCACAAAGTGAAAGGTCGCCGGTTCAATTCCTGGTCAGGGCACATGCTTGTGTCGTGGGTTCAGTCTCCTGTTAGGCCACATACAAGAGGCAATGGATCGATGTTTCTCTCACATTGATGTTTCTCCCCCTTTCTTTCTGCCTCCATTCCCCTCTCTCTAAAAATAAATAAAATCTTTTTTAAAAATGTCAGTGTTTTTTTAATAAAGAAAGCAGCCCGTGTCTTAGCATTTACTGTAACACTTACTGCATTGTCCTTTGTTAAAGACTGCAATGCTAGCAGAATTCTAGATCCTTCTAGATCAATGCTAGATGGGCTTGATTCTAGTCTCGGTTCTGCCGCCAGCCAGCTGTGTGGCCCTGGGCAAGTCCTTGAGCCTTCAGTTTCCTCGTCTCTCCCCCGAGGAGGCGGGGAGCGTGGTTGTTCTGCTGTGCCTCGTCTCTCGTAGTGCACAGGTCGGTGCCTATTGTGGTTCCTGAACACGTGAACGTTTGCAATGATGTGTGTTCAGTATGCGGGAGCGCTAGTATAAATCACCTGAAGGCCCTTACGTTATTTTTAACTGATACATTGTTGGTTATTGGGCAACTTCGGTCTTGGGATTAAAATACAGTTTAGGAGCTATAGTCAATTCACAGGCATAGATAATAAACGGATAGAGAATTATTTTAATTTTCCCCTTTTCTATTGTTCTTAGAACCTTAATGACATTAGTCATTAGATTTATTTATATAATAAATATGTATTAAATTCTCACTGTGGGCTATGCAGGATCCCAACCCCCAGGAGTCTACGAAGATGAGAGCACAGCCCCGCCCAGTGCCCTGGGGGAAGCAGTGCCGCCTACCTGTGTTGTGAAGTCAGCAACAGTCTCCTGTAGGAGTGGAGTTTGATGACTGAGTACAATTTTCCAGGTGGACAGAGTGTGATGGTGCTGGAGGACATGGCACATTCAGGGCACTACAAGTTGCCGAGTAGGGGTGCCCTCGAGCATGTGTGTGCATGTGTGTGCACATGCGTGTGTGTGTAGAGAGAGAGAACAGTGTATGTGGGAGCAGTTTGCACAAACTTTAAAGTCTTTTCAAATAGGTTCAGCTGTGTTCAAAACTTACTAAGACCTATGCCCTAGCTGGTGTGGCTCAGTGGATTGAGTGCTGGCCTGAAAACTAAAGTGTTGCTGGTTCGATTCCCAGTCAGGGCACATGCCTGGGTTGCGGACCAGGTCCCCAGTAGAGGGCACAAGAGAGGCAACCACACATTGATATTTTCTTTCCCTCTTTTTCTCCCTCCCTTCCCCTCTCTCTAAAGGTAAATAAATGAAATCTTTATAAAAAACTTACTAAGACTTAGGGTCCATGAAAGGCTTCCTGGAAGACATCTAAACTGAACTCAGTGATTAAGTAGGAATTAGCCAGATGAAGAGGAGAGATAAAAGAATGTTCTGGATAGTGGCAATAGCATATGCAAAGACCCTCTGAGGGGAGAAAGTTCAGAACTGACCACTGCTTGAATGCAAATTAGAGAGTGGTGGGAGGCAGAGCCACATGGGTAAGTGAACAGCAGGTCATCACAAAGGGCTTCAGTAAGCCATCCCAAGGCTTCCCCTGAGGCCACCCACCTTCCCTTTGAACAGATACAGGGCACCAGGTTGCCTTGCATGCGTGGGAAAGGCCGACAGGGGAAACAACCTCTTCCATGTGATAGCATGACGTTCCCCCAGCTTCCAGGGGCCAGGAAGAAAAACGTTTTGTGACTGTCAGGCGCATGTCTACGTATGAAGTCAGCAGTGGTAAATACAGAATGTAAGTCTAGTTCTATTTCTTTTTACAAATGCCTCATCAAGGTAGAAACCAAAGCGAAGAAAACCAATGCCCCATCTCATAAACAGACCTCCCGCAATTCCTTCAGATTGGTGTCGCCCCCCCCCCCCCCCCCACCGAAGAGCCTTTTTCCTCGTGCTCTGCCTCTGGGCAGGAGGCACAGGTTATCCTGCAATCCGATGGCTATTATTAAATGGAATACAAATGAATTCATTTGTAGTCTATTAATTTTGGAATTGTGGGGATTCACACTCGTAATGGACTGAATTTTCCTTTGTTCTTTGAAATAAGGGATTCAAAACAAACAGCGTAATAGCTTTTAGGGTGCCTGTGATTGAAATGCTAATTATATGCAGTCCTCCTCAATTCATTAAAGCAGGTCCCCAAGGATTTTACTTGCCAACACTCTTGTCAGCTTTGAAGGGTCACCTTATTTCTTGAAAGTAATAATCACTCAGTTCCTTAAAAATTGATGGCATGATCATCTCTTCATTGCTAATTCAAGCTGCCTGCAAATTAAATTTCCGAGGGAATTGTAAAAAGCGTATATGTGGTCGAATTTACAGACGAGGACAGGTGATTTTCGCCTCAGGTGGGGCTGTGTCTTCACGGCACCTCCTGCTCTCCCCTGTGACTCAGGACCCGTCGTGTGGGTTGTAATGCCCAGAAAGCGTTTAGGCTGGACGGTGTTAATAACATCCCACATTATTGTTAGTGTTAGTATTATTACTCAAAGACGTTTCACAGAGCATTTTGAAACATCACTCTAGACTTTCATTCATTGTATAATCAAAGATAACTGCATGGTGCGTTTGCAACTCTGTAACTCCACGTCAGCAATGCCTGAGCGTCTGTGCCCTGTTTGCAGGATCAGCTGGGAAGGAGCCCCGGCCTAGGGAGAACGGTGGCTCCGCACCCACCATTACTTCTTCGGCTGAAGATGAGGGGCAGGCACTAGGAAAGCTGAGAGAGCTCTTTTGAAAGTAATGTCCCCTCTCATTTCATGCATATGGGAATATGCATTTGAACATGAACAAGGGGGATATCATCTCTTATCGAGAGACTGAGAGTTGAGTGTTTGGGGTGTCTTTTCTTTTGGCTGCACTACAACTTTTTCATGATGTAAAAGGCTCAGAGGGCCACCCTGAAGGTAAATTCATTCTTTTTTGAAATAAAACTAGACTCGCTTCCAGTTTCCCTTTATCTGGTAACTTTGCAATGCCTTCTGTCTCCCGTGAGGCTAACGGCCATTTCTGTCTCACTGCGCACTGCAGCCGTGCAGCGCCTGGCACACACTAGGCCTTTACTCAGCATCTGATGGCTGATCGCTGGGACCTGACCTCTCCAGGGGAAGTGTTCTCTCACGACCCCAGCCCTTGCTAAGAACCGTAACTTTCTTTGTGCACGCATCCCAGTTTCACTACTAACTAGCAGTGGGAACTGACTAGATAAAAAATATCTGTGGATTCTAATTTATTCATCTGTAAAGTGAAGGGTTTGGGCTTCATCAGCTCAAAAGCCCCTTGGAGTTGCATCAGTTTTCTACCAGGTATTGAAAGAATTAGATCACCCAATAAGGAAGACTGGAAGGAAGATAGTGTTATTACTAGTCTTGGTTAACGATCAAGACCAGTACACTCTCTTAACCTATAATGGTGTCTCTTGTGAAAAGAGAATTTACCAACATCTCAAATCTCAGAATCCAGGCACTCTCAAGGATTCAGGCATAGAGGACCCTCAGGGTGAAAGCATTCTCTTCCTGAAATAGTTGGGTTTTGGCCGTAACCCCTTATCTGATTGTCTACACTGGTGAGTGTGTTATACCATACAGGAAGCTCTGGATCTCTTTTTACTTAAGTCCTATTTCCCAGGGAGGTGATGGGGCCTCTTTTCCCCAGCCCAAAATCTGGGGTGGTCTCTTTATCATTCTTGGGGTGGGAGGGTAGGATATGAAAAAGTAGTCACAGAAAGCCCGTCTCCGAAGGCTAGACCGGCACTTGCCTGTGTTGTCTGCTCCAGAACTCCTTCCCCGGCTCCACTCCAGGTGGGCCCTGCCTCAGCAAGTGCCACGTCTCTCTGCACCTGCTGCTGGGAAGGACCAGAGAACATACCACAAAAGCCTTTTTGCCTTTATTCCTGCCATGGAAAGTTCCAATTGCCCCTACTGCCAGGGCCCACCTGTGTCCTACCAAAGCTCTTTTATTCCTTGATCCTACTCCAGAGGGCCCCTCTTTTAGGGCTTGAGTGGGAGGAAGGGAGCTGGAGCTCCCTTCAAACGCTCCACAGAGAGCCAACAACAACAACCTGCCGTACGCAGGCCGGGACCCGAGGGAGAAGCTCTGGGTGGGCTCGGAGGGTTGCAGTCCTTAACGTCTCCGGCACTGCATCTGGGAGAGGTCCTTGGTTTGGGGGAAGAAGGTCATGGTCTCCTGAGCCAAACCTGCTTCATAGCTGACCTGAAGTCATGCGTGCCCCTACAGCAAGCCAAAAGTTAAACACGGGAAATGTGCCTGATGACACTGTTATTCTGAGTTTTTTAGACACACAAATGCAACCAAGGGCTTGTTCCAGATTCTGAAAAGAGATTTGCTTGTGCTTCCAATGACTAGCTTTGCCAATAGAAATGCTGGAATGCAGCCCTACCTCCTTCTCTCGGACTGGTCCTTCGTCCTGGCCACTGACCTTCCTCCTTCCTCACACAAGGAGGTTTGCTTGATTGGGAAGAGTAACAGATGCAGACATCTTAATTTGTTCTTGGCAAGAACCACAGTTTGCGTTGCTGTGGGGGTCAGGAGGATCATAAATAATTCATAGGGTTCTGGTGTTCAGGGATGACACGGGCCAAATTAGAATTTCATTTTGTTCTCCCTTCTCTCAGGACACCCTATAGCTGCTATAGCCCCTACGCCAGCATCTTCCCTTTTATTCCGTAGGTGGGGAAGGAAGGGAGGGCCCTCAGAGGGCCCTCCCCAAACGAACGTGAAACACATCGAGTTGGTATGTGAAGATGCTATGATGCAGAAACTAAGACATCTTGAAAGCTGAAACATAAAACAACATTTTTAAAAGGGAAAAATAACTCCAATATGTTTCCAATATGGGCCGCACAGGAAACGGGATGGAGGCTCCAGTGACGTTCAGGGGAGTCAGCTCCAGCTGGAAGGCTTTTATCATCGCTCTGTTGTTGTCTGCGCATCAGATCCCCAGGATCCTTCTGCTCCAGCGCTGGAGGCAGTGGGTCCCAACGCCCAGAGCAGTCAGAATGCCGGCTTGGTCTTGCAGGCTCCTCTGTCTCTTCCAGCAGTTAGAAACTGCCTGGTCCGGCCTGCCTCGGAGCAGTAAGTGTGTGAATGAGCACTTCTGCAGTCTGAGTGACCTTTTGTTGGGGTCAGCCAGAGACTGGAGAGGAAAGCGGCTCGAAAGGCAGTACCAGGACTTCAGCCCTCTGTTTCATGTTGTGCAGGCACAGAGGAGTGGCTAAATGGAGCCGGTGCGCCACTCTAGCTAGATCGGACATGAAGTAAGACCTCATCTCAGTCTCTCTACTGCCATCAGCAGGACCAGTCTTCCTCTCTGCCACCAACAGGGCCTCCTGGCTAGAGACCAACTCTCCTGCCTCCCTGGGTCTAGAGCGAGAGGATGAGGCGTCCTCAGGTTACACGTGTGAGACAACGCAGCAGTGACCGCACAGGGAATAAATGCAGGGCGATCCTCCCTACCCTGGGCCGGCAGTCTGTCCAGCCCCTCCTCGCCCTCCTTTTCCCTCTGGCACATTCTTTTTGCTCTTTTCTTGGAGATGGAGTCAAGAGAGGTGTTACTTCCTCAAGGCAGACAGTACTTAGCAGTTTTCAATAACATTTTATTGGAAGAGCCGTGACAGGAGATCAAAGGTTTTTGGACTATCTGTGACCTTTATTTATCTTTCTGTTTTACTGGAACCAGGCAAAATGCTAAGTTCTGCTCAAACAGAAATGACTCAGTTCTTGCTCTTAAGAAACTAAACCCAGGAGAGATACAGGTAAACACAATAGTTACTTAAGGATATGTTTGATTTTTTACTTACAATACATACTATTTAGAGGTAAATAAACTTCTCCTCCAGCAACAAATGTTGGTGGATTGTTAACACCAACATCTGCTTTTATACTGTTGATAATGAGGGTGATAAATATGCTTTATGGTATGATGCAGATACTCTCATTTTTCCTGGTGTTAATAAGTGAGCTCCTTCGTATTGTCAACTGTGAAGGCAGAAATGACGTCAGTCTACATCACCCTGTGGAATCTCACAGGTAGACGGGCTACTCGGAGACAGTGCATTTACATGGAGAAGCGGGGGGAGATGGGAGAGCTCTGGCGTCAGAGTGCAGGCCCCCCTGAGGCTCCCGGGGGCCCTGTGACTGTCTGGCTTCAGCTTACTCTTCTCTCAGGAGAGGTCCCTGTGTCGAGTGGGCGGGAGGAGCTCTGTGTTCCTCACTGAGCACTGGGTCTTACAGTCCGTCCTCTCCCTGTGACAGATAAGGACACTGATGCCAGAGAGTTTAATTAACTCGCCCAAGGTCAGCACTAGCAGAGCCAGAAGTAGAATCCAGTTCTCCCTGTTCTTTCCACTTCCCCTCTCTCATCATTTCATGGTGGTCGGAGGCCGTGTAAGATGTTAGTGAAATGTTAGGGCTTTCCAGAAAAGCAAAGTAAGAAGGCACTGCAAAGAGAAAATAGGAATCCTCTGACTTTGTTTGGAGTCCATCCGAAATGTGTCCAGACTGCCTGGGCTCCCTCGGCACACCTGCCTGGGATCCGTAGCCCTCGGGGTACCTCATCCTCCCTGGCCCCAACTGTTCCGGGAGCCACTGGTCTGCAGGTGCCTGTGGGAACTGGATTGGCCTGCGATGCTGCTCGCTGCGAACCCATGGGCCAGGACAGGACGGCTGCCTGGGGGCCAGACAAGGCGCATGGGCGCCCAAGGTCCACTCGCCATGGCCCTGCCCGCAGAAGGCCCGCTTCTTTCCCACAGGCCTTCTGTCTCCAGCTGCAGTCCTGAAGGTGTTTGTTGTCAGGCACAAAGCAGTCTATGAATAATTTCCATGTCAAAAGGGAAAAGTTAAAACAATGCACTTTTTAAAGTTAAAATGAATTTTGCGGCCGTGTTTATTACCACAGGGGGACACTTAGGGTGGAAATCCTGCGCTCCTGCTGACTTTCCCTGCGTCAGCACCGCATTCTGTTTTTTGCAAACCACCCGCGTGCGCCAGCCCCTGCCACCGTCTCCGTGGCTTCAGTTCCCTTGAAGCAGTCATTCTGAGGACAGAAACAGCATGTGCAAAAAGTTACATGGAGCCTCTAAACATACTCGTGGCCAAAACCTAGAGCTGCTTTTAGACGTGCGTCCTAGTGAGCCACCGAAAGTACTGTGATGATTTAGTTGCAGCCCATAAATAAAAGAACCAATTAAAGAAAAGAAACAAGAAAAACACATTATGTACTTTTTAAGGCTGCTTGGGGAAATGTATCCACTGTACAGACATGTACATTTTTTGTTTATACCCTTCCTCATTCCAGAAGTTTTCGAGATAGCGTCACAGGGCAAATACCGACAGATGGAACAAACTGAACTCAACAGTTTAGTGCAGAAAGACTCCCTGGCTGCACAGGACTCCCATCCCCACAGCTCTAACCCACCCCAGGCTCCAGAACCAGAAAGAATTAAAGGCACTTCCGTCACATGGCAGCTGGGTGCAGCAGTGCCGAGTCACCTTGAGGCTGGCTCTGTTCTGACATGGAGACATGAAGAGCCAGGCTCTTCATCTGTGTCTAGTGATCAGCCCCTCTCTCCTGCCCTCAGCCAAAGTTTTATCTGTGGGCGCCAGGCGTGTTCCCCAAGGCTGAGTTCGTGCTCAAAAACCTGAGTGATTTTTCCTGATCTTCCAGGCTCAGGAACCTTCCTATCGCTCCCTAGTCCTCTTGGTGGTAGGAGTTCCTCTCCAGAGGGTTTCTCCTTGAACCCTAATCTTGTCTCCTAAGGTAGAATGGCAAGAATGTGCACTCTGAAATCAGCAGCTCTGTGAATGAATCCAGGCTTTGCCTTTTACTGTCCTTAAAACCTTGACTTAGCTTCAAGTTTCTTGTCTTGAGATGGAAGGAGCATTAGTACCAATCCCAGAGGTTTTGGTGAGGACAAAATGAGATAGCACGTACAGTACACAGGTCTGACGGGTAAGTATGCAATGCATGGCTGTGTTGGTATCAAACTTACCTCCCCCCAAGTACGCTGGGCACCAGCTATCTATCTCCTGAATCCCCCTGTCTTGCCTGTAAAAAAGCTTTCCTGCAGGCCAGGTCTGCTCAGCCCTTCAGGCACCACCCCACCCCACCCCACCCCTCCCCCCCGCCCCGCACCCCGTACCCTTACTGGACACCCCCCCGCCATACTTTCTAGTCCTTATCAGCATGCTGCCTTGATTGGCACACCAGGGCCTGCCTTGAACTCTTCCTACAGCCCAGTCTTCCGACTCAGGCCCTCCCACCCTCTGCCCCACCACCTCCTTCCTGTTCTGGTGGAAGTGAAGATGGAACTAATGCTTCAGTTTAAAATCATGGGCATTGTCTTCAAGATCACTGTATGTCTCTTTTGTTGGGAAAAATCAACCCTTCTGGTGTTTCATGACTTCTACCCTTTATTTTTTCATTCATTTCAAAAACTGTAGCTGCCAGGGTCAACAAGGTAGACATGTGCTTGCCCTCTACTTGCTTACAGTTTAGTGAGGGAATGGTGCCCCGGGCACAATGAATAAAATGCCCTTGTCTCTGTCATTTACGTGGTCCTTCCCCCTGGTCCTTGCACTTGGGCAAGTTAACTCACGGGTGCCTCAGTTTCTTCATGTGGAAAACGGGATAAGGATCGCTCTCCCTGCGGTCCGACAAGCAGCCCCAGCTCTGCCCTCTCAGCAGTACCCCAACTGCCCACTGGGTGAGGAGCCCCAATTACGTAACTCACTTCAAACAGTTAAAACAGGGCTTGCACACTGTAAACGCACAGCGATACGTTGTCACCAACCGTAATGGTGAAACGAGACTCACAAAGCTCATCGGGCAGCCTACAGGGTCGCTGCCACTCAGAGCCTCGTGTAGCTTGGCCACAGCTTTTTCTCTAGAAACATATTTGCAGTCATCCTTAGACATAGGAAGACAGCTTCCTGATGAACTTTCGCCAGCTCCTCCTTCAGGAGCCGCTGAGTCGGGTAAGAAGTCTTTTTTGGTTCTGACCCCAGCTTAGCACTCCTTCTAAGAGGATAATGAATGAGCACGGCCAGTGTTCCTACCACGGTTAACTCCTGCCTGTGAGATGCGTCAGCAGATATCTGGGAGCATTTGGATGAATGAGAGATTATTTGGAGGCTGTTTATAAATGCAGCAATAACGAGGGAAGGCTGGAGGAGGCACGAAGGATGAGAGGGATGGACGAGGGGGAGAGGACACTAGAGTGTTAACAGTGAAGGCAGAGGACAAGAGTCAGAGAAGGAAATCATAAGGGACGGCGGCAGCCGCCTCCAAACATGCGAGCAAGGGGGTGGAGGGGATGTCAAGAGGGGGAGGGAAAGGAGGGTACAGAGGAAGAAGTCATCAGTCACCAACAGAAGGGCTGGAGTTTGAACAAACAACATGCATCAGGCGGATTGGAAGAAAGTGGAATAAGAGAAATGGAAAAGAAACTCAGGATGAATATAAGTCAATGCAGAAATGGAAAACATACCGTAGGTGCTATCTCTTTTATGTAAACAAAGGAGCAAAAGTTTGCCTGATACAAATTCCTGAGCTCCTCTGAAGTCATTGCTGAAAGGATTCTGTGGCATTTTCATTCTGTCTTTGCATTTTATTTGAAATGGACACACTAGGTAAATTTATAGAGTGTTTTTATCATAAGCTGAACTCCTAAGTTATAGCACTTCAAATACTGAAGTAATATAATATAATATAATATAATATAATATAATATATAATATAATATAATGCTATGAAGGAAATTATATTATAGATAAAGACAAAACTGAAGTGAGACTGTTAATGACTGTTTCCATCACTTCTCCTAAGTGTGCTTCATCAATAGTAGCATATCTGTTTCATAACATCCCTTTAAGATAAATAGATGGATGTAGCCTCTGGTTTTTATGTCACCAAAAGAGATTAAAGGACTAGCCAGATAATCCATAAGTGATTCATAGAACTAGAAACACCATCCAGGTTTTCTGTTCCATTCTTTAAATGATTGTCCATTCTGTTGGTCCTTAAGAAACAAACGGACCTGGGAATTGGACGCTTAGGTAAGAATCCAAACTCCCTGATGCGTTACCTTTATAAACTGGAACACCTTATTTGGCCCCCCCCGAGGTTCCATTTCCCCGTGATTATTTAACTATTAGTGATGAGATATATACATAAAGCACTGGAAACAATAGATGGTCACTAATTATAGCTATTGTTATTTTCATGCAACAGAAAATAGTAATGATCATATTAAGGAAACATATCATTGCATTAGCAATACTGTGGGACTGCAAGATTAAGTCATGGAAGAAAAGGAAAATAATCACATGAAAAAGCATGCTGGAGTCAATTTATTACATGGCAAAGGGAAATGTGTTCCGTTATTGCCTCTGGGTCAGTATACCTAAATGGAAGGAAGTACAGAAATTCAGCTACAAACTTCATGAAATGCTACCGAAATGGAGGCTTGGCATCCATCAGCAGATGCCTCAATCTGTACCTTGTGTTAAGGCAAACCAGACTGCTGTCCTGTGTTGGATAACAACGTTTGGGTCAACCACGGACCACCTAGGTGATGGTGGTCCCAGAAAATGTCACGAAGCTGAAAAAATTCTGTCACTTAGGGACGTCATCATTGCCGTTACATCGCAGCGCAACGTATCACTCATGTTGTGGTGATGCTGGTGTGAACAAAGCTGCACTGCCGGTCGCCCAGGAGCACAGCACATGGTACGCACAGGACATGATACTTGATAACGGCAGCAAACAATGATGTCACTGGTTCACATGTTTACTATGTTGTCCTTTTATCGTTACTTTAGAGTGCACTCTTTCTACTTACAAAAGAAGTCGGCTGTAAAACAGGGCGCTGCATTATGCCGGCAGCAACCTCGTACATCTCAGGTTTACCGCCTCTCTGGATGGTTTCACTTTCTCTGGGGCTGGATTTGCTCTCACGTTGTTTCATGCGTACGGATTTGTAGCCGAGGAGCAATGGGCTCTACCAGACAGCCTCAGTGTGTCGTAAGCCGGGCCGTCTAGGTTTCTTTAAGCACATTCTATTATTGATGCAACTGCCAAACTGCACGTTTCTCAGAACATATCCTGGTCTTTGAGTGGCACAGGACTGTAAGAAAACACGTGTTACCTAGGTTGAAGCCTGATTTTGTGACTTTGAAAAGCCTGAGCATCAGCAGCAGCCGGGCCCTCCTGAACTTGATTGTCCGAATTTAAACCTTTTTTAGAGCCCTGGGAGGCATAGGCCTTCTAAGTCATGTAACCGGTATGTGGGGCAGGCATGGCTCATGAGGTCACATCGTAAATGAGCCTCATTTTGTTTCTCTTGGTTACTCCGAATTATTCACTAAGGTGTAGCTCTTCCTCTACCCCTGGGTGAATATTTGGGCAAGTCCCTAACTTTTCTGGTCACTCTTAGGAATACAGTCTCAGCGTAGTCACTGGTATGTCTAACCCCATGTGATGGCTGTACTTCAAGCTTAACCTAAAGTGGAGGCATTTCTCTTTCCCAGCATCTGCCTGCTGCAGTTGAAGAAGGGAGGTATGACTGGCTGCTTCTGTCTTCCCTCACATAAGGTTTCTCCTCCTCTTCTCCCCCCTCCCCCAGCTGATCAGTTTCAGTTCCCAACTCCCACAAGTTCCGAGTTCAGAGGGATCGGAGAGGAGTCGGGGAAAGTTCTTACCTTTCTGACCCTGTAATGAGCTGGCATCACTCTCTCTGGTCTTGGCACTCTAGTGGGGTCTTCTGAGACACCCACGTCACTGGTGACTCCTCCCCTGCCTTCCCTTCCCTGTAGTGAAATACTGCTCCAGCTGTGCCACTCGGTTGGTTTGATGAGAGGGGATTGCACTGTGCTGTGTGTTCTTTAAAAAAATTTTTATAAAGAACAGGTAGTTGTGTGTGCCCTCACCTTCTCTATTAATAGTGTAAAAAGCACAAAGAATAATTCAAATAAGTGAAAAGATGGAGATAAGTGAATCTGAATAGAAATACTTCTGCTCAGCATTAGTTTGCTGAAGAATTTACCAGTTATTCTGATTTGCAAGAGGCTGATGATAACGGCAAGGCAGCCCATCCCTGGCTTTGGCAGGCTCCCCTCTGCAGATGACACACCTCGTTTTCCTGTGAGCTGTATTTAATGAGAAACTATAGAGACTGTGCTCTGGAGAGTTCAAGAAAAAGGAGGGGAAGATCTAGAAAA
>PVJI01006173.1:0-89182 GCA_004026765.1 Micronycteris hirsuta
GTTGCTTTCAAAGGGCTGAATTTCAACTCCTTACCGGTTAAGGAGTAATTACATTTATACAGTCCTAAAATTATTTCGTCCCTTTGAAGGCAACTGCAAGGCTGATGTTGCCCTCGGTGAAAATGAGTTTGACACCCCCGGTCTAGAGGATAAAATGATCGCATGCCCCAGACCTCTGAAGAGACAAGACACCAGCACAGGAGAAGGGACTGATAGATTTAAGTGTACAAATTGTATTTTCCCAAGAAAAGAAAAAGATAACACCTTAAACGGAGAGTATTGAGGGACAAGAGGAAGAATGGTGTCAGTAGAAATCAAGGAGCACTCATTTTCTAAAGATCTAAACAACCTGAAAGGAAACTTTCCTATTCGTGAAATACATCAGGAGTTAAACACCTCATTTCGTTTCCTGATTGAGTCCATGACAAAGGATCACATTATAAAAATAGGCTCACATGCGTCGTAGACCTTACGCAGCATCATGTTTACTAATGATTTGTAAGTTAAAGGCAATCAAAGACACAGCCTAAGCAGGAACAGGTTTGAAAAAATGAGTGTGGGTCCCCATTTTTTACCTTTTTATCGTGGATTGTTTAGCTGTAAGTGACAGATGAACTAATCGACATGTGTGAAGCCCCTCATATTTCTGGGAGGATTTAAGTTATGAAACATTGCCATTTTTAGACTCAGATAATTGAGTAGCTCACGTGACACCTTTCCAGACAGCCAAGCCTCATAAATCTAAAAATTCGAGAAGTGTTTGCCATAAACAATCCTAAACCAAGGACATCCAGCTATAAAATTTTTCATAAATGAGTGTTTTATTTCTAGCAAATAGCATCACTCTATTTAATAATAAGTTCAATTTTCAGCATGCTTACAAGAAGATTAGATTGGATTACCAGCTCACTTTTTTTCTTTTCCGGGAGCATCTGTCCGGTAATAAGAAAGAAATGGATCACAATCCAGTGGTTTAACTCCTTCCTCCTCGCTACCTCTCTTCTTATCCTTCTCACTCAATTTCAGTAATTTGTAGCACCGATTCTATCTGCCATTGTGGCAATCACCTCAAATGTCACGATGTGCTTTTATAACTTCATGTAAGATAGTCAAGGCTTTATTTACAAAAGGAAGGGGGCACTTTTTTGCATGGTCATCAAAAACAGTAAACCAGTTGATGCCAGAGGTTAACGTTCTTGCCCTATCCTGCAGTTTTTATGGAGGTAATCCAACACTCCTTATTTAGGTTAACGGGAAGTACAGGCTGCATGAGGAAGCCTTCTATCTCACAAGACTATTGGGTCTCCTGGGAAGCTCTATTATTACATAATTGCTTATGTTTCATAATCTTCTTTTGCTATAACTATCTGTAGTTACGGAGGTGCGGTCCCTTTATCGGAACCTTTTCCATGGTATGTCCTGTTCAAATATTATCAGCTTAAGCACATGCTTGGGTGATTAGGAGTGTCGGTGTGCCCTACCACTTCTATTCCTGTAAAGTTCCCCCCATAAACAGTTTGTGTTTACATTGCAGGCCCGTGGTTGTAGAGACCTTTGTTTCTTTTTTGCACAGCACTCATCAGATGGGCTTTAGCACGCACCGTAATATGGACTACTGACCTAAGGAAAAGTGAATTGACCTGTGGGTCAAAAACCACTCAGAAACATGACAACGCTTGTCCCTCTAACCCATCCCGCCGCCGTGATATAGAGAGAGGCGATTTTAGCACCAAGATCACACTAATAGTGATATTTCCCCAACCAAAGCTAAACCTCATCAAGCCCAGTAGGATAAGGCTTTTACTAAAATTATTCATTTTTTTATTGAGCTTCTACATGTACACAGCAATCCAGGTACAAAGGATATTCAGCTCTAAGACTTCATTCCATAGATCAGTGGTATTTTTTAAGTTGTAGAAAATTTAAGGATGAACATATAAGTATTCTGTAAGTAATAAGTGTTACAGAATCATTTAGGCCTTAACTTTTAAAAGGGTTAGATTTCCTTTTTCTAGAAGAATATACACATGTACTTAAATTTTAACTTCCCTTATGGCAAAATACCTAATATATAATTCTTCAGTAAAATTTTGTTGACTCAAAAGTATAATGGCACATGTCTCAATCATATTAGCTTGACAATTTAATGAAGGTCATTTAAATCCAAAATTTCAAATATTGCTAGAGTTTATTTTTGCACATATGAATTATACAATTAATGACATTTAGAGCTTTCTCAGTGTAATTAATGAAAAATAAATAAGAAAGTTTAACAGTGTCTCTGGGCTTCCTGGGCTAAGTTTAGCTGGTAGTAGTTTGTTGAAAAGTCATTGGCTATAAAATAATCCATCCAAATAAATATTTTGAAGGAAAAGTAACACATGAGCAGTGACACTAAATTCCCTGAGACCAGAAAGCAAAGGCTTCAACAAAAACCAAGGCATTTTCTCGAGGCAAGAGAACCCCAAGCCACAAACTGACTCTCATTCTGTGTTGGACTCTCCGTACCCCACCCACACAATTACACTGAAAATTTTAAGGATAAATAAAAGAGAAGGAAAATTAAATTTAAGATCTTAGCAAGAGAGTTAATAATACACAAGTCTTAAAATGTCAAGTCCATTCCCTTAAGGCCCACGCTGCCCCGCGACTTGTGTGATGCTTAGGATTCATTATTAATATTAAGTGGTTTGGGGAGCTATCCCTTATAAACAAATGAACTCAGTGGCATATGACAATAAACATTTCTTTTGTTTAGGAGTGAATGTGTTAGCTAGGTAGTGATATCGATCTGGTCCAAGCTAAGCTTATTCATTGTTCTGTGGGCATCTTGCAGATCCATTCAGTGCTTGCTAATCTGGGATGACGCTGGCAAGGATGCACCATCTGTGCTCCACGTGGTCTTTCGTCTCCCAGCAGTCTAGCTGGAGCTTTTCACTGTGTCTCAGACAGGAGCTGAGCGAGGAAAATGGGTAAGTATGAGTCCTTTGGAGGCCCCATCTCAGAAACGCATGCCATCTCTCTGTTTCGGTCTGTTGGTCAAAGCAATTGTTATCCCAGATTCCAAGTATGAAGTGTAAGGGAGGAAAACAATTTTATTCCAATTACTCCCCTAGGTTTTCTGGTTGGGACCCTGTTCACTGAACTGGCATGCAAATTTATTTGATGTAAGTTTTATGTGACACAGGAGACCTCATAAGGAAATGAAGACCTGACAAAATGGTTGAACCTGAGAATTTTTATATTAGGTTTGATGAAAAGTGGAAAGTCATGGGGAAAATGGAATAGAACAAAAGGGTATAAACTAAGGTTAATAAACTTGGGGAAACTTAGCAAGTCTGTCCATTTGGATTCCTCTCAACATCTCTCTATCTACAGAGATAAACTTGCTTATTTCTCCAGGGTATACGGAGGGTACCACTAACAAGATGCTCATATGACCATCCGCTTCAGGGGAGAAGGGGAAAGCCAGAGAGTCTTTCTGTACCTGTCATTTCACAAATGTCTTCATTTTAAATAATCACTATACACAGGGGCCACATTTCAGGGTGGTATGTCCTGAACCACATCAGAGGTGATTTAAAGTTACAAGACAATGCATGGGACCCATTAACTAGAACCAATAATACAATCAGTACACCAAAGTGTCCACATTAGAAGTACACAAATGTACATACACCTTGTAATATATGAACTGGAGATTGGGTCTATAATTGTGAGTATCTCCCATCCTGAGAAGTCCTGCTGTGTATCTTATTCTGCTGCAACCAACATTTAAAACTTTTGAAAGGCAAAATTTCTAGGACTCTTGGCGCCTGAGAGATGTCACCACCTAAATGCACTGTCAGTAGTAAATGGCAAGAGGAAACCACAGCTCTTCATCTTGGAAATACACCAGGCAGCTCTGATAAGCTGCAAGGCAAAGGGAGACTCAAACAGATGTTAATAGGAGAGAGATGCCCATTCTGCAATGAAATGAAGCACAGAAAATTCCTCCCACACCAGGTAAAGAAAGATAAGAGCGGCAGTTTAGAGAAGACAGCATCTTCCCGGGAGGAGTGAATCATTCGCTTTTGTAACTGAAGCCAAAAATCATAAATAAGAGTGGGGCTCTGTAATAAATGTCAGTTCATTTTTATTTATTAACCACCGTTATTTATCCATGTTAAAATTCCTGTGAAGGAGCTCGTATTTCCTTTCTGCTTTTGATCCAAGAACACATTAAAATGTGGGAGCGGGAGAGGAATGAATGGTGCTTATCCAGCCCATCCCCCAAAATCAATTTCTTTTTAAATCCGTGTCAGCAAAGCCATCAGATAACCCCATCACTTGACTGGTTGTTGTTATTAACATCACCTCAGTGAATAACAACAACAAATATAAACTGAGTACAGAGAAAAAATGGACCAGAAAGCCCCCTGGCACACAAATAGCTAGCATTAGGATTAAAAAAAAAATCTACCACCAAAATTAGTTGAAAGCTTAATGTTTTTTTTTTAAATGTACTTCAGTTTATTTGCTGTCAGAGTACACATTTTAATCAAATGTTAACGTCTTAAAGAGGAAGTCATTCAGAATAGTCCCACTAAAATTTTTAATTTTGTCAAAGGTTTTAGCTACCATTTCCAACTCTTGCTTCTCTTCTGCCCCAATATTACCTCATTGCACTTCACATTCTGGGTTCCATCCTTTGGATTTAGATGTTTTTTCTATAACCAGTCATAATAGTACCCTAATATCTCTGTGTTAAGCCTCCCATATAAAAAAAGGTCACCCCAGTATCTAAGTGCCTGCGTGACATACACAGAGGGTGGTATGAACAGTAAGGATTTCCATAGTCTGTTAGCAGGTTCTTGGAGAAAAAAGTTTCATATGAAACCACTGGAAACTGCTAACATTCAGTAGAAGACTAAACTTCTTTTCCATGTGATTGCTAATTAATTGGTCTATTGCCATTAAAGATATTGTGTGTTTACTCTTGAAGACCGAGGCGGAATTTTACAGACTCATGGACAATATCCTTTATATTGAAGCAATCACCCAATTTTGGTGGATTCAGTGCTGCAATGTGTCCCACATTTAATAACTGCCGTCTTCAAGCCCACCGCCTGTGCTCAGGTCTGGTTGTTTTTCCCCAGACTATTCATTAGTCTGCTGCCTTTAGCACTGCTCCAAGCCCAAGCTCCAATTTAGTATTCATACTTCTAAGTTACCTAAATTTATCTTAAAATTCATAGAGAACCCTTTCGATGAACTCCTCATAGCTCCTAGGACTAAATGTAAAATCCTTGGGTATAAAACCATTGATTAATTTTGAGAACATAGTGTATTACTCTTATTTGCAGGGGGCTCTGTGTCAGGAGGTGGTTCCTGACTGCAAAGCGATTCAGCCACCACCTCTTCCATTGAGGAGGCCACACACACAGTCTACTGGACGACCAGAGACGACTTCCGACGTCAGGGAACTGGGGTGGTGTAGGGGTGCGGGTCGGGCAGCAGCTGTGTGTGGTTCCTATTAAGTTTATGCACAAGTTTGTATCTGCCCTGAAATAGGAGTGTTGGTAATGAGGAAAGAGAGGTGACATTTATTATGTTCCTCTTCATATCCTCAGGCATTGTGTGAAGTGGCTTGTAAACTTGTCATGTTTATTCCTCTTAACTGCAGTTCCGTGGGTCGGGTTCTCCCTATTTCTCTGATAAGGACTGTGTAAGACCACTTAGTTAATAAACGGTACATGCCATTTGGAAGACCTAGAAAGTTAAATTATGTTAGTAATTCTAATTAGAGGTATTTAGGGAAAGCGAAAGAGGCATGCCATTTTTATCAGTTAGGAGGGAATGTTTTCAGGAATAGTTTTGAGGGTATATAATTTCACTACAATTTTGTTGTTACCTGAGAGCTGGCAGAAAGTGGTCCTGCTAGCAAAAGACGTCCTTTTCCTAAGCATCTACAGCGGACTTTCCTTATCACCCCTTGTGTGTGCTTTGTACATTGTGAAAAATTAATACTACTTCCACTTAGAGTATATATGTGTTTGCTTAAAATAATTTTAAAAGCTAATATCTTGAAGAATTATGCTTTCTTTAAAAAAATCACATGCTATGTCAAATACAGGCTATAAAAATTTGTTGGAGAGATGCATTAAGCAAACTTCATTCTTGAAAAATACAGGGTCTGGCAGAAGTAAGGCCTATCTGAGTGTGGTTGGCAGGGATATAATATGGATGTAATAATTTCTAGTTTTAATTTGAGTATTTCACCTAAAATGTCATATGGTATGCTTCAGTGTGATATTGTTATGTTGCAGAAGTACATGTTCATGATTTTGCAATAAAAGATTTTGTCATAAAAAGGGGTATTATTTGTGCCAGACGCCAAATATTGGGAGTAACATGAAGTCTAGATTCAGGGGTCACGACCTAAATTTAAGAGAAGTTGTCAAAATCAATGCATATCTCCTGTAACGGAAAAAGCCACTTGGGGAAATTCGGCATCTGTGGAGGAATGGGGCACAGCTGTGTTCTCTGCCTCACATCTGCTGCCACGCGGTGGAGCTGAAGTCTCTGTCACACTGGAAGTCAAAGGCTGTGGTGGCACAGCCATCGGTTACCACCAGTAAGCTAAAAAAGGGTGAATTTAATTTAATTGCACATACAAGAAAATCAGAGTTCAAATAAGACAATGTGTAGATCCGATCACAAATCATCAAGGTATTTTATGTCTCAATTTTTATTCAAACCATGAAGACTATAGGAAATGTGTGTTTTGCTAGTTTCAAATACAGTTCTAACTCCATGTAAAAATAAAAGAGCAGAAGGAAAAGTATTTTATATTCTATTTATTTTAGCTCGGGACTCTCATGGGCAGTTGAGATAACAGGCTCATTAGATCAAACGTGAACTACAAATGTATATTTTGAGAAAGTCTATCTTAAGGGCCTATGACCGTTTGTGAAGCATGAATATTTCAGTCTCTGGGGCTGACGGCAGTGACAATGCCACATCTGGGCTGGACTTAGGCAGCCTCAGCTACCAAATGGAAACACTTGCTATGACCTTGAAGGAGTCCAAGGAGGGCCAGGAAGTCAGGATGCATTCCCTACAAACAAAAGAGAACTAGAATCAGCATCAAAAGAATTCCATAAAAACAAATACTTAAATAGCAATTTCACAACCAAAAAAGAAAAAAAAAGGCAGGAGAAACGATTTAATATTGCTGGATGAGCAGAGAATTCAAAAACAAAAGAGTATCTTAGACGGCAGAACTGTTGCTCACCTTGACATCAGAGTAACAATTGCTTTCATTTCTCTTCTATTTATAATCCCTAGTTTTCGTATCCATTTTTAAAATACGATTTAGCAGTAAATTTACTTCTTAATCAAAACAGCAGAGTGAGTACACCCACACACTTTGGCCATAATTACATGTTTTAAAAAGCAAAACTACCATTTGATAAACTATAGACTATTTAAGGAAACTTTTAGCAAACTAAAATGTTCATTTTTAAATTAGATTGTTTAATCCATATTGGTGTTTTTATAACCATTCAGTGCAAAAAATATAGTTGCAGGATCTAAGAATAATCTTCCTGAAAACAAAATCCCAATTTCCTGCTTTGATGTACTCTCTGAGACTTAATCTCTTAATCACTGGATTAGTTCCCAGGCAAAGAGAAGATTTCTTTCTGAAATCTATATTGACATTGCAGCAAAGGGTATACAAAAAGTAAGACTCTCTGTTAAAACTTAGGATTTTTTTTTAAAACAAAAGATTTCAGAGTCCATCTTTAAATCTTTAATAAAAGCCGAAAATTTAACACTTTTAAAATTAAACTTCTGAAAAGAACAATTTAATTAGATTCACTATTTTATCTTATGTTTATTTTCATTGGATTTAAATTGCTAAAGATACTGATGTCTCCTTCTCCTGACTCCTTTACCTCGAGTGGCCTTTAAATGCAAGTAATAAAAATATTCAATTATGTATTGCTTTTTAATTATTTTACAAAGCACATTTTCTGATAGTGCATAACAATAGACTCAAAACGGTTTTTCTTTTACTATTGAGAAGGCCCCTCCAAAACAGAATTTGCTTATAAAAATTTGTGTATTTCTTCTGACATGTTTAAACTTCAGTCATCTTCAAAGCACTCTCCATTTGATGCAATGCACCTATTGAGACTTTTTTCATTGCTCAAAGCAATTTTTGAATTTTTCAAATTTGATGCCTTTTGATGCTTCTGTCATTTCCTGTTTCACCTCTACCACTACATTGGTAAAACGTTTCCCTTTGAAGATTTTTTTTTCATCTGGGGAAACAAAAAAAAAGTCACTCTTGGCAAGATCAGGTGATTAGAAGGGGGGGACATGGGGACCATGCCATTTTTTATGAAAAACTGCTGAGCACTCAGCCTGGTATGGGCAGGGGTACTTGTAAATCACCCATCATGTAATGGGGAAACATGTTGAAAAAAGTCTTCAAAAATTTCACTGAAGCCTAATGCAGCCTCTCACAACAATGCCAGCTGGTACACTGAAACAAATGGGTTCCTAAGACACTCAGTTAGTGGGGTGGGGAGGGGAAGCCTGCACTGCAAGGGTCCCATCCTCCAGAAGATAATTCCAGTTTTTTGGGAGCCTCCCTCATACTCTCAATTGTTAATTTTTCTCTCTATGTTCTGAATGCATATCTGCTAATTATATTTTATTCTAAATTTCTTCTCCTGAACTTTGTCCTTAATTTTATATCCAATAGAACTTTCTGCAATGACAGAAATATTTACTCTCTACACTGTTCAAAACAGTAACCCCTAGCTACAGGTGGCTATTGAGCATTTACAATGTGCCTAGTGCAACAAAGAAACTAAAATTTAAATTTAATTAGTTGTATGTGGCTAGTGGGTACTGTATTGAACAACAGAGTTGTAAAGTTTCATTCTGAAATGTCTGTTAGATTTCTTATGAATATACCATTGAAATTTCAATTCTGATACATTCAAATTTAAATGTTCATTTCCTGATCAGCACACCCAGTATCCCCTCACCATCAAAATCTATGCACATGCTTTCTACTTTCTGTTTTTCTGTTTCTCTATCTCTACCATTTTCATTTTCACAGACATACACACACAAATGACGACAAATCGTTTTTTCTTTTAAGTCTCAAAACTTAAGTAGTTGCCCCTTCATGTTGGACATAGTTTGACACCCAGCTGACTTTATTGGGTCCTTGTTTCTTACGTACTGGCTGTATCAAGTCTTAACGTTCCTACCCCTCAGAAATCAACATTTTCTTCAGCCTCATACCTGGTGCAAGCTTTTAGGTAGCTGCCTGGTTTCTAGGATCACTTCTGGAATTTTATTCAGGGCATCGTCATCTCTAATAGAACAATTAAGTAATAAATTATTATGGAAGTTAAACGATATCTGTTATTCTCTGTGACAAAAAAAATCATCTAAAGAATATGTTACAATGATTCTCCTACTTGGTATAAATTAAGAGGACATAAACATTATTTTTATTTCCTTTTATCATTGTTCACAATGACATCATTACTTAAAGTATGCTTGATAAGTAATACACAGTTTCCTTTTTTGCTTGGTTTTCTTTCTTAAATATTATTTTTGGTCATCATTCTCCTTTTCTCTAGTTTCATGTAACTGTAAGTGGAGTATCAATAAAGACTTTATGTTCCTCTGGCTTAAGGGTGGCCATGTGACTTATGCTGGGTTCACATTATTGTATTTTTTGTGACTTGGATTATGAGTGGAAAGATCCAGCAAAAACAACAGCGTTGAAAATGATTAGTTCTTTAGGACCATTTATGTTAATATCTATACTTTATGAGTGTGCTCACCACTTTTGTCTTCAGTGGATGATCACAAAATGCCTAGAGGTTCTTGTTAAAGTTAGGCTTATAGTTTTCCTACTAATAAAGATATACACACAGAAGATGAGATCACAATAAAAAATTAAGGCCATGTAAGAAGCAAAATCCTGTAAGAGTCAAAAGACACAACAGAAATAAGAATTAGCATCCCTAGAACAGGAAATAATACTCAGTCTGAAGTGAAACTTTAAACAAAAAATGACTTGTAAAGAATCAAGGAACAAAAATACATAGTTATTAAAAATAATAAATGGTTAGATATCAGAAAAGACAAACATGAAGATAATTTAAAATTGTTTAATTATGTGATATTTAAAAACAAAAATGTTATAACATGGCTAAGGGTTTTGGTAGCTAGAATAAAATGTTGCAACATGTAGCTAAGAAGATTTTTAAGTGAACATAGAACATTGAGATAAAGTAATGACTAAAATTTTTCAAGAATTGCAAAGAGATTTAAGAATTTTCCCAACCCCAAAACAGGAAAAAATTCATATCCTACATGGACACATTTTAATAAAATTGCAAAGCATTAAGTACAAACGGAATAAACAAAATATTTGCAAAGCAAATTTCCAACCAAGAATTGTCAGTTAGAACAGTAGCAGATGTCTCATCCGCCAGGAGTGTCAGAAGACAATAAAATAATATAATAATGGTGAGGGTAAATAATTTTCAATCTAGAACTCTATTACCAGGTAAATATCAACCAGTTAAATTACCTGACCAGCTAAGAAGGAGGGGAAATTACTGGCATTTTTAAACAAACTCAAATAAAAATGTACAGACTTCCAGACCATAAGGAATTTTTTTTTCTGTTAACTACCTTCTAGTTTATTACCTTAGAATGTAGTTTTGAATCCTCTACCTACTTGATTATTTTTTGTGACCACTGGTGCTTGAAACTTATTACGCATATGATTGAAACCTTATTCAATATGCTTATACTGTGTGGCTCATGGCTTTGATTCCTGCTGCCTATTCTTAATAGAGTTTCTACCAATTATCTGGGACTATTCTGTAACAAATTGTTCATACCCTCGCCAGCTTCAGCTTGATCGCCCTGTAACTGTCCCCATCTCAGTAAAAGCAGCTCAGTTTTTCTAGTTGCTCAGCCTGGCGTCTTCCTCTTCTCTACACCTAAACCCTGATTATCAGCAAAACCCTTCCTCCTTTTCTTTGAAATATACCCAGATCCAGCCTGCTTTTCACGACCTTCACACTGCTGCAACTGACCTAGACACATAATCTTTCACTGAGACCTAAGTAATAGACGGTAATTGGTCCCCCTGCTTTCATAATCCATTTCATACGTGACTGTGCACAGGATCCTTTTAATCTGGGCCTTGATGGCTGTAATCAGTTTGGGAAAAATTCTCCCAGAGCTATTACCTTTCAAATATTGCTTCTGCCCTAGAATTCTTTGACTGCAAAATACACGTTAGAAATTTTTACCACGTCGAAAGGTCTCTGATACTCCTTTCAGTTTTTCCTATTCTCTTTGTTCTTCAAACTTCCACCTGGACACTTTTCCTTGTCCTATAATCCTGCTTATTAACCTGCTCTTCCTATGCCCAATTTTCTGGTAAGTCCCTCACTGGGATCTTAATTTTTAAATATGGTATTATTTTCTGTTGCATAGGTTTCATTTGATTTCTAAATAGATAATAAGCTTTGCTTAATGATGAAACTGTATTGTAACCTATTTTTTGAACAGAATAGTATTCACAGTTATGTTAAATTCCACATTCTGTAACTTCAATAACAGGGTCACCTGTGACTCTGTTTCTATTATCTGCTCTTTTCTTGGTTTGTTTCTGGGTAAGTGCAATAATTCTGGATTGAACACTGAGCCTTGTGTATGAAAATTTCCAAGAATCTGAATACCATAATATCTTCTTTCATGGGTGGTTCACTTTGTCTTCTAGCAGGCATTTAGAGTTGGGTAAGCCAGTTAGGAACTGAGCCGACTTAAGACTAGGCTTCTGTTTTTAAGCTTCATCTTCATTTGGTTCACTTGACACAAGACATTTCAACAGAGGCCTGTGGAGCGTGATGGAACTCCCCTTCTTGGAGGAGGTCCCCAAATTCTAAATGTCCTCACTTCAGTATCATAAGACATTCAAAACCTTTGTTCTGTTACTCAGTGGTTTTCTTAGGTGGACGTGAAGTGTAGAAAACAAGAACCGCCTGGAAGCTGTGAAGACGGCAGGAAACCCCATCGGAACTGGAAGTTACGGGGACAAATTGTAACCTGCTTCATTACCTCCAAGTCTCCAACTTCAAAGACTGCATGGTTCACAGCACAGGCCGCCACTCTCCGTCACCTAACACGTACCCAGGCCAGGAGCTGGAGAACTGACGGGACAGAGTCTGTCACCATCTGGGGTCACCGCAGGCGGGGCTACTCCCTCACAACAGCAAGGGAAACTGGCAGACGACGACGCATCGCACGAACTCCCGCAGCTCCTAGTGCTGCACCAGCCTCGCTTGGGTTCACAGGAAGATGCCCGTGGCTGCCCTTCTACCCCCCTACCTGGCGTGCGATGTCTCTAGTGGCCCACACTAAAGCGAACAGCGCAGGGGAAGTGGTTCCGGCAAATAGTCTCAGTTTCGCTACATTGGCACAATATAAATCCGGCACAGTCAACCCGTTATCAACTTGAATCTATATACGTCTCCTTCATCAGCACTTAACATTCAAATAAAGACAATAGCAGAAGCATACTTCTGCTAATTTCTACAATTCTTCCTTTTATAACCGAAAACGTGTCATCTACCTTTCCTCAAAAAGTCCCTTTATCTGTTTGTCGGTGATATTCATTTTCATGTTCCATCTTATCACTATTGGGTTAAAAACAATCCTCTACTTGGTAAAAAAAAAAAAGTCAGTCATCATCACCCCTTGTTTTGCTTGTTTATTCACTGGTGTGCGAGTCCACAGGAGGCCAGGGGCAGTCTCAAATTCATTTTAATGAGGCCATTGAGCCTTCCTCCAGTGGGAGCCTTCCTCCCTTGGACATACAGAGCCTAAAGTTGCAGTAAAAATTCTGCTAGAGCATAATATAGATAATAGTGAGTTGAGTCACTGCTCTCTGAATCCTCTGACTTCCCGACTTGGGTGGTGACAGGAAGAGCGCCGTATTGGTTGCTGGGATGTCAGAGACACGACCCAATCTTTGGATGGTGTGGCTCTCACTAGTGCATAATTGAGTATTAAAAAAGACATTCCAAGCTGCCTCCAGACAATGTGAAGCAGTAGGAGCCAGATAATCCCTTCCTCCTAAGAGAAAAGAAAGACAAAGGGGAAAAGTAATTTTCAAGACACTGTATTCAGGCAGTGAAAGACAGTGATCTCTGATCCCTGATCTGTTCTATTATGTCAAACTGCCTCAACATTTAAGTGTATTTGTATTTAAATTAAGATCCAAAATCAATAACAGCCAAATTATCAATAAGTAGTAACAAATGCATCCGCCTCCTGCAGTCTATCATGATAAAGCTTACCATGCAAACAATTACCGTTACCATTTGTTCAGTCAATATAAATGTTTTTCAAGCAATTTATTTTTGCAAAAAGTGCTGAGAGTGATGCCAAAAGAGAAGATAAGCCTTACCCCCTAATGGATGCACTCAGAGTAATCTTCACTCCCATGAACGCTGGGAAATGCCAACCCAGTCAGCTGTATAGGTGCCTTTTTGGCCTGAAACTACGAGTCCCTGGATTGGTTTATCCGCTTTCAGAAACCTGTGGAGAAGACACAGTATGAGCTAGTCCTTGAATTGGTCTTTCCAAGTGTACAGAAAATCAAGGCACTCACAATTCTCTATGTATTTTGTCTTTGGGAATAAACTATTGGAAGAAAATCCATCAATGATAATTATTGATTATTTCCTACGTTTAAAACTACTAAATTCTTTTCCTGTAGATTTCTATGTTGCAAAGATACAAAGATACACCAGATAGATTTTCTATGCTCAAGACATGTATGAACTTTCTGGAAATTCTCTTTTCTTCTCTCCCTGCCTTCTCCCAAAAGTAGAGCAAGGAGACTGTTTCAGTGACTTTCCAAACAGTGTAAGCTCTTGCAACATTCGGTAACAAACATTTAATTGAAAATGTCCTATGAGTCAGATATTTCTCTGGACTCAAGGATACAACAGTAACCAAAGGTGTAAAAACTCTCTGACCTCATGGAACTTACATTATCATAAAACATCAGAAACAGACTTGAAACATAAATTCATCAAAATATGATGTAAAAGGTGACTATTGATATCCAGTCAGAAAAGGAACCTTAATAAACTGTTAGATTTGAAACTGGATGAGCCAAATCCATTCCGGTCTACCTCTTTCCTTTCTGCTGACAGTTCCTCCTTCACACAGAGTAGCTCTGAAAGTCTCTGTATAAGGTCATTTGCATAATATCTTTTTGTTTTTCAAATATTTTGAAATTTAATCTTTATTGTATTTTTTTCCATTACCATTGAGTCCGCTTATATCTACTCCCCACCAATCACCATACTGTTGTCCATGTCTATGAGTCTTTTTCTCCTTTTTGTCCAATCTGAATAGCTTTTCTCTTTTTTTTCTATACCTGGTAAGTTGATTTAGGATATTATTTTCACCATTGTTGTGTTAGAAATAAGTATCTAATTGGTAACATGTAGGGATATACTTGTTTAAATACTTGAATATGTAGTTTGATAAAACTTTAGTGAACACAGGTTTATATGCATTAATCTTTGACTTTGACCATGGCCTTGATTGTGGTTCCCATGATACAGTAGATTTTTTAAAAATCAGCGACAAAATAAAGAAATAAATGATGACAATAAAACCTTCAGTTTTTTCAAATACTTAAGGTCTCTTCCTATAAGCCATTCCAAGATGCTACCCTGTCTGGCCTGCAAAAACGTTTATTTGAGTGACTTAAGAATTTGTTGCTTTTATACCCCTAATTTGTTTTAAAAGTTCCTCTCTTACATTTGAAACTTGATTAAATTTCAGTACACATAATACTTTATTTTTTTCATCTGTATGTGACAAATTTATTAGCACTTTCATTAAACAAGATGTTAGATTTCTTGGAGCACTAATGTCTCCCTTACTTTAAAACCTATAGAAAAAAATAACACTTAAAACTTATTCTGGATAAATAAACTACTTGCATAAGAAAACTTGTAAATTATTTAAGGGAATAAAATTGCATTCTTGGGATAATTGAGTAAGTAATTTATTATAAACAACAAGACTGAATCTCATTTTGAGAAAGCAGGAACTCATCCACCAAGAGGACTATCAGTCAAGAGCCTAGGAACTTCTAGCCAGAAACGTTTTCCTTTGTTCTAACAATCATATTTCTGAATACCCTTTCCCATAAATAATTCTACAAAGACAGAAATATTTGAGTTGATCTGTTAAATAATTTTAGCTTTGCAGAAAGATTATAATAATAGCTTACTGTGTACTTAGAAGTAAATTGTCCAAAGAGACTTACAAAAAAAAGATCTAATACAAAGACACTGAGACAAATGAAATTAACATCCTTTGATCCTCATTAATATTGTTTTTTTAGACATTAACTCAAGACTGCTCATCTCTTGCTGAAAATAACAATCATTAAAATTTTAAAATGCAATAATGGGATTAAATTTGATCTTGTTCCATAATTAAAAATCATAGCTAACTTTTGTCACTTTTGCCACTCATGAAATTATTTCCCATCTTGAAAAATTCTTCAGACTGTTGAAGGGGGACAGAATAGACAATTCTGGGTGACAAGGGCATTGATGAGTATTTGCAAGTTTAGAGCTGAGCAGAGAGAGAACTCTGGGAATCTGCGGTGGATCCTTCTGTAATATTAAGCAGAGTATTTCTCAGCACATCTGTGTGAGCAACTGCCAGAGGAATATTACTTAGCCATAAATAAGAATAAGATCTTGTCACTTGTGACAGCATGGAAGAACCTCAAAGGCATTGTGCTAAGTAAAATATATCAGACAGAGAAATGCAAATACTCTATGATCTTGCTTACATGTGGAATCTAAAACAAAACAAAACAAACAAACAAACAAACAAAAAAACCCAGTTCATAAGAGAATAGACTGGTGGTTGCCAGAGGCTGAGTGTAGGAGCTGGAAAAACTGGGTGAATGTCAAAGGCACAAACTTTTGATTATAAAATAAGTGTCATAAAGGTGTAATATGCAGCAATAATGGCTATTGTTAATAATACTATATTGCATATTTAAAAGTTGCTAAGAGAGTAACTTCAAATTATCATTAGAAGAAAAAAAATAGGTAGTTATGTAAGGTGATAGATGTCAATTAGTATGATTGTGGTAATCATTTTCTCATGTTTACAAAGAGCAAATGGTAATGTTTTACACTTGAAACTCATATAATGTTGTATGTTAATGATACCATAAGAAAAACAAGATAATTTTTAAGTTACCAAGCATGGAAATAAGCACAATTAAAAGAAAAATTAATCAAAAACAACTTATCACTGAAACAAAAGCTAGCATTATCATAGAAGTATAATAGTTATTATAATTGTATTCCACTCATTCACAAAACTGTAAAAATTGTCAAACACTTTCATTGGAGACATGGACAATGTATTTTTGAAAAAGCCTATCTTATTTCTAGAAATAAAACCTACAGTAGCCAAGAAAAAAAATCCAATGGATAAGATTAAAAGAAAGTTAGATATTACAAAAACTAAGTTAGTTAACTTGGCAACACAACAATGGAAACTATTAAAAATGAAATACAGAAATGTGAGACTTGAAACAATGAGCAGAGGCTCACTACGCTGCGGGACAAAGTCCAGCACTGTGACCTGCGTGCAAACGGAGTCTGCAAAGAAGGAGAGGGGAAACCTGAAAAAAAGATTTTTTGAAATAATGCCCCCAAAATTTACGAATTTGATGAAAACTATAAATGGACAGATTCAAGATCAAGAAACTTCAAACAAAAGAAACATGAAAAGAAGAAAGACAAAAAATACACAAATACAAGTTCTTATTAAATTGCTGAAAACCAATGACCAAAAAAAAAAAAAAAAATTAAGATCAGCCAGAAGAAAAAAAGTTAAATACAGAGGAACAAAGGTCAGTAAGACAGAATGATTACAAATACAGGCCAGGAGGCAGGGAAACACTCTTAGTGTTAAAAACAAAAAAAGTCAAATTCTGTACCAGAGAAAATATTCTTTAAAAAAAATGAAGGGGGAATAAAGAAGTTTTCAGACATACAAGAGTTGAAATAAGTCATTTCGGGAGATGTTCACTACAAGAAATCTTACAAATACTTAGGGCAGAAGAAATGAGATACCAGAGGGCAATCTGGAACTCTACCATAATGAATAATACTTGAAATAGTAAGTACGTGAGTGAATTTATGTGACTTTTTTTCTTTTTTAAAGCTATTAAAAACACAAGTAACTATTTAAAAAACAGGTAATTACAATACAGTCTGAGGTTTATAATTTGTGCAAAGGTAGTATAATCATTGGAAGAGGAAAATGAAAGTATATTATTAAAGATTTTTAGATGCTGATTGAAGTGACATAGTACACACAGAAGACAGAATATGATAAGAGGGTGCACTCTAAGCCCTTAGTAACCAGTAAATTATCAATAACAGAAAGAGTCATAGCTAATATGCTACCAAAAGAGATTAAATGAAATCATAAAAATATAATCCCAAGGAAAGTTGAAAAAAAGGGAACAATGAACAGGGGAGACAAATAGAAAAAAATAAAAGTGGTAGATTTAAATTTAACATATCAAATTATCAGTAATCACATTAAAAGTAAGTGGACAAAACATACCAATTAAAAGGCAGAAATAGGCAGACCCAATTAAAAACTTAAGAGTCAATCATATGCTTCATTTAAATAAAATTCACATGAAAAATAAAGATACTAATGGATTAGAAAGGAAAGGAATGGAAAAGAGAAATCATGCTAACACTAATTTTTTCAAAAAGTAGAAGTGGTTATATTAATATCAGACAAAATGGATTTCAGAGCAAAAACAATTATTAGGACCAAACAAGGTCATTTTGTAATAATAAAGCAGGAATTAATTAAAACATTACAAATCTAACAAGTTTTGTGACTAAAGTTTTATAAGGAACACCCTTATAACCTCTTTTTGCATTGATGCACACTAAAACACACACTTCAAGAGAGAGAGAAGGTGGGAACAGCACCATTAACTAAGCTGCCCTATTTTCCATTTATAGAATACTCACCCGATAAGAATGGCCATTATCCTTGAGTACACAGCCAGAATGATCAGGGAGAGGGAGACACAGAGTTGGGGATGTAGGTGGAGATGGAAATGGAGATGGAGAGATAAAGGAAGGGAGGGGCGAGAGGAGGAGAGGAAAAACAGAAGGAAGGAAGGAAGGAAGGAAAATAAAGAAGGGTGAATATTTTCCTGTCTTGTCTCTTAAACTTGTATTTTGCATTTGAAGTATCTACTTTGCATTTAATTTATATAATCTGATCACTTTTTTCAACATCAGTAAACATAAATTTTATCACCTGAATTCATGATCCCTGCACACATTTCCCACTCTAATTTGCAAGCCTGATCTTCAATCTTCTTTTTGCTGTGGATTCTGATTCGCCCAGTCACCCATCTCTACTTTTCCTGATCTCAAAGTTAGTCAACTTAGATTCCTTTCTCCTTTTTATCTCTTATATTAAATTATTCAAATTTTGGTACTTTATATTTTTTATTTATTCAAATTAATTTTTGCATCTCTTCATAAAGACATTTTCCTTTTTAAAAAATCATTCTATTTTTCATTTCCATTTAGTCCCCTTATTCCCCTCCCCACCCCCGCAGGCACCAGCTGTTTCTAACTTAGACTCTGTCATCCCTAGTCATCACACATGGAGGGAGTGATTTCTCTGCTTCCAGTTATGTTCTTCCAACACGCTTTGCTCCGTGTGCTTTGTTCCCTCTGCACTTTTTCAGTCTCCTATGTAAAAACCTGTCCTATCTACTCATTTCCACTAAGAGCCTCAGCTAGCTACCTAAGTCTTCTCTGATTTGTCTTAATGTACTTTTCCAAAGCTGCCTTTCAATACCATCATAATCCCTTTATTTCAACTAGGCTGCTTTTCTCATTATTCAGTATTTCTTCTCAGATCTTACTTTGAAGCCTAAGTTCTGACCATTTTCCCTACTTTATTCTACCTCAGTCATGCAATTTCATTCACTTTTCAGTTTCAATCACATTAACATAGACAATTTAGAATTAGCATTAAAATGAAATTCAAATTATGAACGGTACTATTTCCTAGGTGATCATTTAAAATGAAAAATGTTTTTTGTTTAGGGTTTTTTTTAGTCCCCAAAAGAAAGTTTTAATAAGAGGCAAAAATGGTTTATGTTTTTTTTTGTTGGCAATAAATCCACATAGCTATTGTGTAATTAACAGATTTCATAGGTAATATTATTTTGTAGAAAGATACAGAATTCAAATGGTATTCAATTAATGCAGATGTAATGTCCTACTTTTCTGAATGAGGTATAAAGTAATTGAGAATAACTGAAGAGGGACTAAAGGAAATTAAGTAATAGAGTTTATAATTTTAATTAAAGTCTATTTTGTGGATAATATTCAATCAGCTATTTCAGTATGAGAAAATGTTTCTGTATTTAGGAATGATTGTTAAAATGCACATTTCTTTAATTTAGTTGGTTAAGAAATCTCTGCTCATCTGCAATTAAAAATATTCTTTTATATCAATTCCACTTTGTTGAATAGCTCACATTCTTAATGGTGCTTCAATACAGGGGAGGGCTTAACCATTTTCAGTGATCCACTGGAAAACATTAAAACCTGACTTTAAAAACAGGACTGACCAACTCTCACAGTAAACTATTTCCTGGCAATTTTGATAATTTCATGGTCTATTTTCACACGACAGCAGTGAGGTATGCATTAGAAACTCTAGGTAGATTCCTTAAAGCTTATATTAATTTTACAAGGTTAGAATTAACATTAGAATTAATGTTGGACCTAGTTCAGCATTCATTGAATGAGGACAGAGACACAATGAAGAGCATTAATAATAAAGTATATTTGGTAATAGGTATTATTTTTTTAGAAATATTGCCTACCTGGGGGGTAGGATAAGTCCTTTTGTCTTAAACTGAGGCCTGACCATGTGACTCAGGGTGCACAGTTTCTTTGTGAGAAGATTATATCTCTTATCTTGTTGCATTTGGGAGTGGTCATATGACTTGCATTAGCCAATAAAATGTTTCTAGTTAATAAATAATGCATATAAATTTTAAGAAAGCTTTATGAGCTTATGCTCACCTCTTACACTTTCCTTCTGGCATGAGACTCCCAGATAGGAGCAGTTCCATTAACATAGACCTGGAATGCAGACAAAATGAAAAAGAAACGAGGCAGCCCCTCCACAAACATGCGGCATGAGAAACTAATGTAAAACACTGATATGTGGGAGTTGTTTGATAGGGCAGTATAACCTAGCCTATTCTGACCCAACTCTAATACAACGAATTGCACTTTTTGAACATTTCAATTTATACTTTGTGCAAATGCAAAAGATAAATGATTCCACAGTTCCAATTTCATTCTGATAACATAAAAGCTTTATTTAATTTTCCAATAGCTATTATGTCTATAAGTATAAAATGGCACACAGTGAAATGTTTCCCTCCCTCCCCACTTGCTCCTCTGTCCGTTTCTTCCTCCTCGCTGTTTAAATCATTGTTCTTAGATTTTTATATATCTTTTCAGAATTTCTTTAAGTAAACATAAATATAGGTTTTATTTTCTCTATTCTTACCCCAAAGGTGACACGTTATACATATTGCTCTGAGCATATTTTTTTTTTTTTTACCTTGGAGGACTTCCGATGTCAGGGCACAGGTAACTGCTCATTGCTTTGTATCCACATGTTATACATGACATGGATGTATCATCATTTATTTACATTTTCTTCCTTCAGTGGAATTCAGGGGATTTATTCTTTGGCCATTTTAAGCAAAGCTGTAACAAGTAAACTTATAATTATGTCATTTTGCATAGGTACAACCATACATGTAGATGAAATTCCCCAAAGCATAATTGTTTGGTCAAAAGCGTGTATTTGAAATTTTGATAGATATTGCTAAATTTCTGACTTACAGGGATTGTACTATTTTGCACCCCCACCAGCAATGTATTAATGTTCCCAATTTCTTAGCTACCTTACCAAGAGTATGTTCCCAAACTTGGGGATATTTATAAATCTGATAAGTGAATAATGGCCTCTCATGTAGCTTTATTTTGCATCATTCTTGTCATACGAGAAGCGGCATGCCACTCCCAACAGCACAGCTGCTCTTCTGTGTCGGTGCCCTGGGCATCTGCTTGCAGATCGGCCGGAATCAGGCTCTGTTCCGGTGAATATCACCTTTCTTTTGTGTGTCGTTACTAGTCTAAACACTTCTCTGCTTCTGATTTCTCAGTTCCATTTCAACAGTTTTCCCTCTTTGCCTTAGTGCTTTGTTGCCTAACTAGAATACACATATCTTTTGGGAGTAGTGGTTCCTTACAAAAATCAGTGTTTCACGAAATAGAGTGGATAAACCCATTGGTTTACTTTCTAATGACACTTCTTTTTTAATTAAATTTATTGGGGCAACATTGGTTAATAAGAGTCTATAGGTTTCAAGTGTACATTTCCGTGATACATGACCTGTATGTTTGCATTGTGTGCCCACCAATCAAAGTGAAATCACCTTGTCATCTACATCTGACTCCCTTCACTCTTTGCTCTGCCCCTATTCCCTTCCCTCTGCTAACCACCATAATGTTATCTGTGTCTCCTTGAGTTTCTGTTTGTTTTCCTCGTGAGATTTCTAAACTTGAAAAATTAGGGCTTATACCTGGAGAAAAGATGAAAGAGGGAAAAGAAAAATCCTTGATAGCACCAAGATAAATCTCTGCTTAAAGAAAATTATTTTAGTAGTACTAACTTCATTTTAAATTCAACAGACTTCCTACTTAAATGTTTTGACTTGAAATCTCTTTCCCTGCTTTCTCTCTCTCTCTCTCTTTCTCACGTATCTTACACTATGCCTCACACAAAATTAAAAAACACAAGACAATTGACCGAGGAGCTTGGTTGACAGCGGGCATTCCTGGGCAGAAAAGATAGTGTGAGGACTGGAGAAAATTAAACAGAATTTGTAATACGAAGGTTTGGGACTGATTTCTTTTTTGTAAAGTATGTTATTATTATCATCATTATTATTATATTTCAAAGACCCTGGTTTCATATTTATTTATCAATAATTCCTGGCTGAGAGCCTTATGATATGTAACAGACTGACTCTGTCTATCCTGCCAGAGTAACTGCTCGTCAAATTGAATTATGAACAAACAGTATTTTCTAAGAGACACACTGTTACATTTCCTGCGTAGCTGTTACTCAGTCAATATTTAGGTAATTGAAATCTCCCATGAGCAACATTTTGACTTTTTCAGATGTTTTCTGATCTATACAAATATTTCACAATTTGATTTCCCTATTTTTTTCTTTTTTTGCAGATCAGTTGGGAGCCAGAAGCATCTTGTTCCCTTTTTCTATGTTAAATTTTATCTAGATGGTAAAGATAATCTGCCAGTCAAGATGTTATGTATCCATCCATCTGGCAATTCACAGCTTTCATTGGGGACCCTGCCAGCACATCAGAATCCCCCTGTCAGAGAATATAGCAATGTTAAAAATGTATAAAATTTTAAATGCCAATATTCATAACATGAGCATGGGAATCTATCTTTAAGTCAGAAATATGTGAGTTTTCAAGCCCCCCAAGCCCACTGATAACGAGTCAGGCACATGTCAGATGCGGTAAGGTACACGACATGAAGGGGAGGCTGGCAGGTGTGCTGGCCTGCTTTCCTCGTGTGTAATCCGGTCCATTTCCTGGAGCCTAGCACATGCTTGGGGAGACAGTCTAGAGAAATATTTTCCACAGCAACTTATCCCATCCTTCTGTTTCTTTCCTAATTTTCAAGTGGCAGTGACTGCTGACAGCGCGGCTTTCTCTTCTAAAGGAGCCCTGTTTGTCTTTGCTGTAGTTTGCAAATTTACAGTAAAAAAAGGGGCAATATTCTTATGACCACCTGGGGTGACAGAAGGAAAGAATGCGGATTCCCTCCCAGGCTGGGACTCTCATCTCTACAGCATATTTGAATTTTCATATAATAGATATTTATGTAATTGACTTAGTTGCACTCTAGATGTAGGCTTTTGAAGAAAAGGTTTAATTATTTACCCTCAGAGTTTTGTACATGTTGCTCTGATATATACACGTAATGCATAAATCTGTGTTTATTGACTTAAGTAGTTACTGTTCCTAGGTTTGATTGAGACCGACCTTATTGCACTTTCCTAGACCATTGGCTTTCAACTGAGAAGTCAGCAATGCATTGTTGCACATAGAAATTTGCATTTACTTTTGTATTTCATTTACTATTTAAGATTTTCCAAGTATTAAAATCTTCTTGGCCTATAACTTAATATTAACTTTAAAAATATATACTTTATGTATGTTTCATTATATATAACATTTATTTGACAGAACATGCATAATATTTATAAATAAATACTACTCATGTATTGAGGTATATATTAAAAATGTTTATGGAAATGATTACAAAATTATAAAATACTGGAAACTATTGTTGAAGAATATAATACACTATGTAAGTGAGGGGTTGAGCCTCCCAGAAGGGACAATTTTAGGAAACACTCAAGTTGTTTAGAGTGTTATAGCTACTTCATTTCCGCCCCCCCGGAACAGTAAAAGGTAAAGGGTTTGACTCTGATATTCAAAAGGAATTCAGATTGACTTCTTTTCCTTAAGTCATATACATTATTAAGATTTAAGCTTCCTCCTTGTCTTTAATGGTTTGATAGCTTTTTTCTAGTACTGAATAATATTCCATAGTATGATTGCACCACAATTTATCCATTTATCTACTAAAGAACGTCTCGGTTGCTTCCAGGTTTCTGCAATTATGGAAGAAGCTGTTAAACATCCTTGTGTAGGTTGTCGTGCAGCCGTAAAATTTCAGCTTCACTGGGTAAATATAAGGGTGCGATTTTGGGTTTTATGATAAGACTGTGTTTACTTCTGTAAGAATCCACCTAACGGTCCTCTGAAGTGACCAGCATTCTGCATTCCCACCAGCAATGAATCGAAGTTCTTGTTGTTTCACACTCTGTCCAGAATTTGGAGTTGTCAGTCTTCCAAGTTTTGGCCATTCTATTAAGTGTGTAGTCGTATCTCGCTGTCTTATTTTGCATTTGCCTGATTGTATATGATGTGGAACGTTTTGCATATACTTATTCACCACCGTATACCTTATTTGTTATTTGTTCCTATCTTTGACTTTTTTTAACCAGGTTGTTTGTTTTCTTATTATTGAGTTTTAAGTGTTCTTTGTATATTATGGAACACAGTCCTTTATCAAATGCAACTTTTACAAATATCCGTCTATGAGTTATTTTCTCATTCTATTGTCCATGTCTTTCACAGAAGTTTTTCTTTTTTATTTTAATAGAGTCTAACTTATCAATTATTTCTTTTATGTGTTGTGCCTTTGATACTGTATCTAAAATTGATGGCCAAACTCACGCTTATCTAGATTTTCTCCAAAGTAATCTTCTAGGAGCTTAAAAGTTTTGTGTTTTATATAAAAGTCTATGACCCATTTTGAGTTAACTTTTGTGAGGGGCATAAGATTTGTATCTAGATTCATTTTTAAATAGGTAACATCCAATGTCCCAACAGTATTTGTTGAAAAGCTATCTCTTCTCCATTGTATTTCCTTTCCTCCTGGTCCAAGATTAGTTGACTAATTTTTGTAGGTGTTTTAAATCATTTAATTTGTATGATAAGCAATCAGTCTGTCCATAGGCTTTGGATTTCTTATCTGACTCTCATTTAATTACACATGAGAATGTTTAGGCCTGGAGATTTTCCAGAACTCACTTACCATAACCAAGACAGAAATCAATGTGTTTTAACATATAGTTTAGTGATTTTTCCACTGCAGTCTATTTTAAACTCTGAATTCTGTTGTTATAAAAATTTATTTTTATCTCAATGACCTAATATTATCATTCAAATTTTGAATGTTAACTTACTGTAAATATAAACAAAGTAGTGTTACTTTCTTTTGGCTAGTAAATATATATTTCAAGAGTGTCCATCAGGCAGATGTAAAGAGCTTCCATATTTCTAATGTAATTAATTCCATAAGGTTGACAAATTGCAGAGAAGCAGGACCAGAAGGCTCATTGGAAGATGCCAGCCATAGCGTGGTTTGATTTTTTCTTGTTCCTGTCGTTCTTCTGGCTCTTGCTGCTCTCTGATTGAGGTTCAAGGATTTCAGCTCTTTATGTAATCTTATGTTTGAACACCAAATGTTCTTTCTCTTCTTCCTTCATCTTTAGATTACTAATCATCTCTAAGTCAATGAAGGCCTTTAGTTTGTTAGAAAGTAATGTAGAAAAAATATTTAAAAGAAAATCACAAGTATGCATTTCAAAAAATGTATCCCTCTTCCACAGCTTAATCTCTACTTGTGTGAAATTTGGCTTCAACTCATTATCTTACATCTTCTAAATCTAAATATCTCAATCTTTGTTGGCATCCTTGTATGTATGTACTTATTTTTGGTATTACTTTATTATATATTTATTACTTTATTTCACCTTCATTATATTTTTTCCATTACCATTTAGCCCCCTTATCCCCCTCTTCCCCAAGCAATCACCACACTGTTGTCCATGTCCATGAGTCCTTTTTCCTTTTTGCTCAATCCCTCCACCCCCTAACCTCCTCCCCACTAGCTGTTATCCTCCTCCCCAACTAGCTGTTGTCTCCCTCTTTGACTGTGTCTCCAGTGTCCTTGTATTTAAAGTGAGCCTCATATATGTGACATGTAAGCTTTACTATGAAGAAACAGCTCAGGACACTGGCTTTTGCTTTGGCCTTGCTTAGGAAAAGGTTGAACTTTTTCTATGGTGGAATGGAGGGAGATGAAACATTGGAAACCTAGGGGTGCACTTCCATCCAAATAAACCATCTTGACACACCACAGTCTCCCATGTGTGGGTCCTTAGAATGCTTTCCTTGCAATCCTGTGCAAGAGGCTGATTTCCACCAACAACGAGTTGTCTTGGATTTTCTGCACCTGCTTTTGCCTAAATTAAGTATATTGCTGGCAGATTGATCTTTGTCGAATGCCAGTGTGAATATGTCATCTTCCTATATAATTACTGAATGGTTAAACTTTGTCACTCCAGTTTTGGAAAAACCTGAATTAATGATGTAGATCTCAGAAGTTTCTCTTCTTCTGATACCCTCTTCATGTCCTATGTGACAAATATATTAAACTACATTATGTTCTTCAAACACACTGCTATTTTTCTACTTTGAACCTGAGAATGCACTCATTTTCCTTGTTAGCCCCACCTCCCCCAAATGTTCGTCTAGTAACCTTCCTCAAATCAGCTTCCAAAAGAAAGCTAATCACTCCTTTTTTGTTCCAAACACTTTTCTTCCACAGCTGTATATTTTAAATGGCAGTGTCTTGTCTGTTTTATGTTAAATCACAATAGCTTGCCTGTTCCTGCTCTAAACAATGCTATTCTTCAGGACTTAGAAATTTATCATGTATGTAAAACTCTTGCACCATAATAAGTATTGTATAAAGACTTGTTATTTACTGTCTATAACAAAAGCATCACACCTAGCAGACAGGAGGTGCTCATTAGTATGTTTAACAAATGCTTTGCTGCATGTATAAATCAGTAAAGGATAAATAAACTAAAATATGAAAATATGTACTAAAAAGATTCCTGTACCAGATGGTAACAAATATTTCACTTCTTCTTTTAGAATCTCAGAGACAATATCAATGTTAGCACGTAATCATGAGAATATGGCTTATCTTTCATAGTTTACATTAAGAAAGTTTTTCCTTCAGCCAACATCTAGAATTAGAAAGCAGCATAGGGCTTATGACAACTTTGGAGAAACAATTTAGTTATATTGACACAGCACTGAAGACTTGTTGAGAATAATTTTCAGTTCTGAGCTGGAACCCCTATATAACGGGAGAAAAATAAGTTTATTAAACTATATACTTAATATATACGTAGATGATACACAAAGAAAAATGAATAATTCAAAGGTTTGGTGAGAACTTGAATTTATATAGATTTTAGCATAGAAACAATAAGCAAATTGTGGCAAGGCAAATATATGAACAAATAATAGTAGATAAAGACTAGTTAGTAAAGTTTGTTATGGAGATTCTGTTGGAGCTTCTGCAGGCTGATGGGGTCTAAAGTTGTCATTAATAATTAACTTTTGTCCTTCCTGGTGGAGGATGGTACCTTGCCGAAATTGTTAAAATTTTTGGACATGACTAATTATTTTAATGAATAATATTATTATATTTATTTTGTATTTGAAAGCTATTTTACAGTTGTCTATTGTCATTGGATCTTAATACAATATTCAACAGGAAAAATTAAATGCATTAATGATAGAAGAGGAGCTTTCAATGGATTTTCTTTAAAATTACTGTACTCAACATATTATGTTCTCAAAAATATCAGTGTTCAGCATAAAACTGCTTTTATTTTGGTTCTATGTGTGTAGCCTGTTCGATGCTTACAAGTCTCCTGGCAGATTATGGCTCTATGTAAACAAAGAAAAGAAGATTAACAAATAAAAAATAAAAAACTGTGAGAGATTTCTCACCCCACAAGCAGCTTTGTCATCCCAAAGAAGCAAAATACACATTCATTTCAAATGCACATGGAACATTTCCAAAGATAGATCACATGATAGGACACAAAACAAGCCTCAACAAATTCAAGACAACTGAAATCATATCAAACATTTTCTCAGACCACAAGTACCTAAAACTAGAAACCAATCTCAAGGAAAAAACTCAAAACACTCAACTTGATGGAGATTGAATACCATGCTATTAAACAATGAATGGGTTAAGAATGAATGGGAAGAAATCACAAAGTTTCTGGAGACAAATGAAAAGGAACTCACAATAGTCCAAAACTTATGGGACACAGCGAAGGCAGTCCTGAGAGGGAAGTTCATAGCAACACAGGCCTACCTAAAAAATATGGAAACATTTCAAATAAGCAACCTAACCGTACATCTACAAGAACTTGAGGAAAAACAACAAACAAAGCCCAGAGCAAGTAGAAGGAAGGAAATAACCAAGATGAGAGCAGAATTAAACCACATAGCAACTAAAAGAACAATTCTAAGGATCAGTAAATCCAGGAGCTTGCTCTTTGAAAAGATAAACAAAATTGACAAGTCTTTAAGCAGACTCATCAAGAAAAAAAAAGAGAGAAGACCCAAATAAACAAAATCAGAATTGGAAGAAGAGAGATTATAACTGATACCACAGAAATACAAAGGATTGTAAGAAATTACTACAGACAAGTATATGCCAAGAAATTTGAAAACCTGGGTGAAATGAACAAGTTTCTAAAAATCTATAATCTTCCAAAACTGAATGAGGAAGAAGCAGAAAGCCTGAAGAGACCGATGACAGCGGATGAAATTGAAGCAGTAATAAAAAAAACTCCCAGCACACAAAAGCCCTGGTCTGGATAGTTTTATAGGAGAATTTTACAAAGTATTTAAGGGAGAGCTAACCCCTAGCTTTCTCAGATTATTCCAAAAAATCCCAGGAGAGGGAAGCCTCCCAAACTCTTTTTATGGAGCCAGCATTGTCCTAATCCCAAAACCAGATAAAGACACCACAAAGAAAGAAAGCTACAGGACAATATTGCTGATGAACATAGATGCTAAAACCCTTAACAAAATATAGGCAAACTGCATCCAGAGATACATTAAAAAGATCATATACTATGATCAAGTGGGATTCATCCCAAGGATGCAAGGATAGTACAATATTCACAAATCCAAAAACATAATACATCATATAAACAAAAGGAAATACAAAAATCACACGATCATACCAATAGATGCAGAAAAAGCATTGTGTAAGGTACACTCAGCAAAGTGGAAACAGAGGGAGCATATCTCAACAAATGGAAGCATGTACTGTGTTTGTGGATTGGAAGAATTAACATCATCAAAATGTCCATACTATCCAAAGCCATTTATAGATTCAATGCAATCCCCATGAAAACACCAATGACATTTTTACAGATATAGAACAAACATTTCAAAATTTATATGAAAACATAAATGACCCCCTAATAGTTGCAGCAATTTTGAGAAAGAAGAATAAAGTTGGAGGAATCACAATACCTTATATCAAATTCTGTTACAAGGTCACTGTAACCAAAACAGCCTGGTACTGGCATAAGAACAGACACATAGATCAGTGGAGTGGAATAGAAAGTAGAGAAAAAACCCATGTCTCTATGGTAAATTAATATTCGACAAAGAGGGCAGAAGCATAAAATGCAGTAAAAATAGCCTCTTTAACAAATGGTGTTTAGAGATTTGGATAGCTACATACACAAAAATGAAACTCAGCCACCAACTTACACCATACACAAAAATAAACTCGAGATGGATAAAAGACTTATATGAGTCACAAGACCCTAAAAGTCACAAGACCATAAAAGTCCTAGAGGAAAACATAGGAAAATCTCAGATATTTTGCATAGCAATATTTTCACTAATGTGTCCCCTAGAGCAAGGGACATAAAGGAAAGAATAAACAAATGGGGCCTCATGAAAATAAAAAGTCTCTGCTTGGCTAAAGAAAACATCAGCAGAATGGAAAGGAAACCAACCGTATGGGAAAATATATTTGCCAAAGATACCTCGGACAAGGGTTTGATCTCCAAAATATGTAAAGAACTCACAGGACTCCATACCAGGAAGACAAACAACCCGATTAAAAAAATGGGCAAGGGAAATTTACAGACACTTCTCCAAGGAGGACATACAGAGGGCTCAGAGACATATGAAAGGGTTCTCAGGATCACTAGCCACCAGAGTCATGCAAATTAAAACCACAATGAGATATCCCTTCACAACAATGAGAATGGCCACCATAAACAAATCAACAAACAAATGCTGGTGAAGTTGTGAAGAAAAGGGATCCTTAGTACACTCTTGGTGGGAATGCAGACTGGTGCCCCCACTGTGGAAAACAGTATGGAATTTCCTCAGAAAACCAGAAGTGGAATGCCTTTTGACCTGGCAATTCACTGCTGAGACTATACTCTAAGAATACTAAAACACCAATTCAAAAGAACCTACGCATCCCAATGTTCATAGCAGCACAGTTTACTATAGCCAATGCTGGAAGCAACCTAAACGCCCAACTGTGAATGAATGGATTAAAAAACTATGGTACATTTACATGATGGAATACTATGCAGTAGAAAGAAAGAAGGAGCCCCTACCCTTCGCGACAGCATGGATAGAACTGGAGAGCATTATGCTAAGTGAAATGAGCCAGGCAGTGAAAGACAAATACCATGTAATCTCACCAATAAGTGGAATCTAATCAACAAAACAAATAAGGAAGCAAAATATAACCAGAGACATTGAAATGAAGAAGAAACTGACAGTAACTACAGGAGAGTTTGGAGGAGATAATGGGGAGAGTAGGGGGAAGGGTTGTCAGAAATATGCGTAAAGGACACATGGACAAAGCCAAAGGGGGGTAGGGTCGAGGGTGGGGGGTGGGGATGGCTGGGATGAGGGGGTGAGGAGGAGTCGTGGGAAAAAAATGGAGACGACTGTATTTAAACAGCAATAAAAAGAATAAAAATGAAAATAAAAAATAGAAAAAAGTTATTTTATTTTTAAAAAAGGAAAAATAAATGCTTTTTTTACTCACATGTCACAGAGAAACAGATTTAATCACTAGCACTGTGCCATGTGAGACCTGTTTAGAAATTCAGCAAAGGGAAAGAAAGAGGACTTTCATTTAAGGAGCAGCCTCTGATTAACACAGCTGTTCTTCTAAAGTGTCTAAATATTCCATTTACCTTCAAGTGTAGCTCAGATGTCTCAAAAAGTTCAAAACACAGGAAAGCTTGCTTTGACATTGATCCTTAAAATTAGTTTTAAATTCAGTTTCTTTGTTAAACATGGTTATTTTTAGTTAAACTTCGTCCTCGAGTTTTCTCTGTTCATAGGTGTAACTTACTTAAATTTGGAGAGAATAAACTTGCATCATAATATCACAACATAGGAAAAGATTAAAAGCAGTTATTGATCCTGATATCTAATAGCTTTTTTAATGGACACCACCATAATGGCAACATAAGGTTTTGCACTTGATATATAACTCGCGAGTTCACTATTTGTCAAGGAAACCTTGGATATTCACACTTAAAGAGAAATCACACTTCTAGGCGTGAATTGAAAGTTGGCTCCTTTCAATTGCCAATCATTATCACATTTTTCCATATATAGCTATCCAGAAAAAATACAGTACTTTTTGTATTATAGAGGCACACTCTTTTCACAATGCTCAGTAATGTTTTGTTAAAGGCACATCTTCAGTCTAAATAAAATTATTTTGCCAGTTTTTTCTATTTGATCTAAAATGTTATACAATAAAAAAATTGTGTCTATATTGCATAGGTAAGTAACTAAAACAGTATCGTAATGAATTTCTTTCATTAATTAATATATTTAAAAAATAAATTTTTATTAAATCAATTTTCCAATTTAAATAATTTATGATGAATGAACTCAAATGTGTATCGATCATTTTCCAATAATATGGTACCTATTATGCTAGGCACTCTTCTAGACAATACAGACATCAATCTATTTAATTCTCATAATTTACAAAATAGATAATTTTCTGATCCTTATTTTATGGTTAAGAAAACTCAACAACTGATATCAATTTGTCAAAAATCATACAGCTAGTAAATAACCAAGCTGAGATTTAGGTGTAGTTGTCTTGCCTCCAAAGCATTTTTTCTTAACCAGGAAATCTTATAAGGTGACAACACTAGTCTCGGTTTACAAATGTGAAAACTAAGGCAGAGAGAGAAAATGCTTTTCTTATGATTGTGGGATCTGGAACCCAAACCCTGTAATAAAGAAAATATAGAAGAAAATTTGAAATGTGAAGTAATAAGAATAAACACAAAATAAAAATAAATTAAATGTAAGCCTTTGCTAAACTTCATCCATATGGATTGATGAATTAAATCTGGTAATATTAATACTGTAAATTAGGTCATTAAGCAGTATGTGTCTAAATCCACTAACTCAATAGGCTTTACCTTCCGAATAATAGAATTTAAATTTATCTATTTTTTTTTAAATCTCTGAGCCAGTGGAAACTATGAAAACATAATTCACATTGGTGACATTGATTCTGCTTAGTGTTTCAACTGCTATTTCCAGCATCTCTCTTGACTATTGGCAGATTTTTCTCTTCCTGTTTCTTTAATAGGCCGATCTACTGGCTCCGTGTCCTCATTCCACCATGTACATGATAACAATGGTCTGTCATCATTTTGATTCACTTAGAAGAATTTTGTATGTGCTTCACAAAATACAACTATGTCTTTCGATGCTTTTGCAATAAGGAGCTGTTTGATCTAGGGAAATGCCTTTTTAACCTGTTGTAGTATTTTATAACTGAATAGCATGCGTCCTGTGTAGAAGATAAAGATTGACTCTGTAGCACACTTCCAAACAAATTTCAGTGTCCCTCTGGGAAACACCTTTCACCCACTCTTACATCGTAGGGGTTCAAGTGAAGCTAACACTACTTTTAATTCACAGAATGAAAACATGACTGAAACTTACAAAAATGTTTGATTTTGTAATGGCAGTATGACTCAATCAAGACAACCAAACACACACAAAAAGCTGGTAGAATGTTCTGTGAAAAGGCTCATTTTTTTTCCAGGACATGTCAATTTAAGGAGAATTCCCCGCTTTCAATATTTGATCATCCTTGATAACTGATCATCCGCAATATCTGACAAAATTCCTCATCCTCATGTTCCCCAGCTTACATCTGATCACCCTCACCTGCCTTTTTAGCAAGAAGCCTGACAAGTTGGTTTACCCAGAAATCCCACTTCACCCCAAAGTTTCCTCTCAGTAATTGTACATCCACTGGTCTCTCCACCTCCACCACCTTGCTCATGGCTGTATGTTTTCAGACTTAAGCCCAGTTCTGAGCTCTCTTTTCCCTTATTGTAACAGTTCCTGGGTTAAATATATTTTTACCCCTCTACTGTCAGGCTCTGTTTTTTCTTTGATGACATCAACGGGAAAGTCTGGAGTGGCAGGTGAAAGGTTTTGGTGATCCATTGTTATGTAAGCCTTGTTGACACGGACCAATGTCCTCCTTGATCTGGCTGCAGCAGTGGTGGCCGGAACAAGAAACAGGAGGCTCCACGAGGACCTGAAGTGTTCACAGCAGGTGCCTGACAAATCTACCCATCCTAGTGATTCAACTCTTGTTGTCTCATTACATGGCACTGGGAAGGTCTCGCCATAGAATTTTCTGAATGTGAAAGTAATCATTCTTTTTTTAAAAAAATAATTCTTTATTCTTGTTCAATTAGAACAGTCCCCATTTTCCCCCCATTACTCTCCCCTGCCCTACCCTCCTCCCACCCGCATTCAATGCTTCCCCACCCCTTTGTCTTCGTCCATGGGTCCTTTATACATGTTCCTTGACTTGACCCTTCTCTTTCTTCCTCCCATTTATCATTCTTTCAATTTTATTTCCTAAACATCACCTTTTAGGCCATATAGGAATGTTCGTTGTCAAGGAGTTGAGTTGGTATCGTTTAAGTAAATGTTAATACTGCTATTTGAATTTCTGGCCTCTTACAATATATAGATACTAAGACCAAGGCAATCAACTCTTCACCTTTGCCAATTTTTGTATTATAAATTTTACTGTATTATAATTATAAATTATAGACTCCTTTAGGGTTTATATTCTATTTCTTGATTTCATAAAGCATATGTGTATACTACTAGAACCTGATTTTGAACAGATTTCATTTCCAACCCCACCACCAAGGAAGTCTGGTACTTCATGGAAATCAGAGAATTTTTCCTACCTGTACACAATAGACAATCCAAAATTTGGCCAGTATTGCACTGCTTAAATAAATTTAAATAGATAAGAATTCAAATATTAAAATAAGTATGTACAGCAGTGAGAGTAAATTATAGTAATAAAACAATAAATACACTAAAAGGATTAAAGTTAGTGCAGAAAATGTGAAAACTATCATTTTAAAATAATTCAAAAGAAAATAAAGTATAATTTATTAATAGTGATACATAACAATATACAACTAATTCTCATTACTTGCAGCAATTATGTTCCTTTTTTTTAAATGGACATACAGAGATACCCATTTTTTTAAAAGATTTTATTTATTTATTTTTAGAGAGAGAGGAAGGGAGGGAGACAGAGAGGGAGAGAAACAGCAATGTATGGTTGCCTCTCACATGGCCCTCATTGGGGACCTGGCCCGCAACCCAGGCATGTGCCCTGACTGGGAATTGAACCGGAACCCCTTGGTTCCCAGCCCGCGCTCAATCCACTGAGCTACACCAGCCAGGGCAGCAATTATGTTCCTTAAAGTCATCATGAAGAATACTGAATTAGCAAATCCTGAAACATTATTCCTAGGGGAAATATAGGGCTAGTTAGATTACTGTGAGTCTCTAACCATATTTCTGTCAATCAATCTATATATAACTGTTTTAGATGTATTTCTGTTTAAAGACACATTATTTGATATATGTAATTCAGAGATAACAACAATGTGACTCAGACCTAAATGAAGCTTATGTAACACACACATATTTTCTTGGAAATTCTAAGACTAACGGCACTTCCATACAGCACTTCTTGCACCATGCTTCAGGGACATTTCAAACACCAGAATCTCCAACAAAAAGCACAAAAATTCAGAAAGCATGGTACTAAATAGAACTAAAGGTCACTTGTTTTTATTCTGAGAGTTAAAGAAATGCAAAACCTCGCCTTGTACAACCACGGCAGCTGGGAACATGAACATCTGGCAACTCAAAAATTTCACCACTTTGCCAATATTTGTGAATAACCTCAAAAGCACCAGAAGGATTAACTTGAAGGCTACAAATAAATATTAGCAAGGTGGCAAATTTGCAAATATGGAAACTGTAAATAATAAAGATCTACTGACTCAAAGTAGAATGTGATAAATCAAGGACTTTGAAAATCCAAAATTCAGTGCATTCTAAGAAATCAAGAAATGAGGCATCAGTGAACGCTGTGCAGAACAGCTCTCTTGGCTTTGGGTAAAGAACATAGGGGCAGAGAGAGAAAGCTTTGGCTTCATTTATTTCTTCTGCTTTAGGAGGTTGAATTGCTAAGGGTAGAGGAAAGCATTGGGAACAGGGAAGGACAAGATCCTAGTCAATGATTGCAGGAGGTCATACAAGCATGCCTACTTGAGACTTTACATAAGGATGTATGAAATATTATCCTGGAAAGAAAAATCAATGCTATCTACCCTTAATTTACATATCCTTTTAATACTACTTGGTTTTTTGAGATTTTTAGCACTTTGTGAGCTAATATTTTCACGAGTATTTTATTCATCCTCAGTTTACCTGTTTCAGGTAATGGAGACTTACTCCTTTGGGTAAAGTTATATCTCTTTTTAGAGGTACATGATTTGTAAAATAGGTGAAAAGTAAATACTTGATTAGCGTCTAGTATATATTTAGGTATAGCTGACCATGCAAATGATCAAAAGAACCATACCAAAGTTAAAAGGAGGTGTGTAGCACCTAATTATTTCTTTTCTGAGTAGCACTTTTACATTCAGAAACTGAAGTAATCTCTCCACTCTGTTTCAGAAGCATCTTCATTAATTAAATAAAGAACTGTTGTTGTGTTTTAGGACACAGTAATATCCTAACTTGCCTAGTTTTCACTGTTTTTCTTAATGAAAGCAAATTGTTTTGTAAAAGGTGAAAGATTTATACAATTTGAAGAGAAACCAGAGTGTAGCAAATTATTTTGAAATACTAAAAGATACTCATGACATTTTATCTCTAACCTGCAACACAGCCATTGATATAAGCTATTAATGGATAATTTTAGTTATTTTTCTTAGTTTAAAGTAACCACAAAGAACACATTTACAAATATGTGAAGTATTTAAAACAATGCTTGACACATTGTAGGGACTTGTATATTAAGTGTGATTAAGAAGCCAGTCAATAATAAAGTAACTTAATTTTTATTTTTAATGAAAAATTATTTTTGGAAAGCTCTTATTTTATGCACATCAATTTGATTTGTCAAAAGGGGGGAGAGTACTCCCAAGGTAAAAGATTTCAGAGGTGCATTCAGTTCAAGTTTATGTAATGAGAAGAAAAATCAATCAGAATTTTTTTTAACAAACCAGAGTTTTTCTGATGAAAGAGAAACTTGCTAAGAAATGCAGTTACAACAATGGTCTTGATTTGGTGATAAATCTAAAGAAAGAGCATATCAAGAAATAAAGAAAATGTACCAAAATTGAATGCACTGAAGTCACTTTGGAGATATTTTTTTCAACCTGTCAAGGCAGCCAAACTGAAGGCAGTTTGTGTATTTTAATAGAAAATGAGTTTGCCAGTCTCTCATGTATCTTCCCATGTTCTACCATATATGGACAGACACTTCTCACACATATAACAGTGGTAACACTGTCATTTGTCAGAATTAAAGTTAAAATTATTTTGTTATCATATTAAAATATGATACTATGATAACTTCAGTTGCTTCAAAACAAAATGTCATAAGATTTTAGCTGAAAACAACTATTCATCCTTATGTACAGTGATGGGACCTTTTAATAGAATGCACTTGAAATTTAGGTAGTTTGCACAGATTGTTGAAAGCTTTTTCATCTTCTCAAAGCCTCTGTTTCCAAAGACAATGTGTTTGAAAGATGAACAGGAGTGCTCAATCATCTAAGGCATTGTTATTTATAATAAGTTGTTCTAGGTTTTTAAAATCTACATAGCACATACTTTGAGGGTAACAATTTGAAGTTATATGAATTCAGAGTCATTATGATGCACCTATAAACATAAATTCATGTTCAGAACTATGGTCATTGCAGGCACTGAAGCCTTCTTAGCCAGCAAATATATATTTTTATGTTCCATGTGAAGACAGAGAGATGCACATACTTGTAGATAGAGAGAACTCTTTAGTAAGTAATGCTTTCATAATCATCAGTTAACAAGACATCAAGAAAGTGTGATTCTGAATTCCAGAGCAATGCCAATGTTTACTTACACTTAGGTTTTTTAAAAATGTTAAATGCTGCCCTGGCTGGCGTAGCTCAGTGGATTGAGCGCAGGCTGGGAACCAGAGGGTCCCAGTTCAATTCCCAGTCAGGGCACATGCCTGGGTTGCGGGCCAGGTCCCCAGTGAGGACCATGTGAGAGGCAACCATACATTGCTGTTTCTCTCCCTCTCTGTCTCCCTCCCTTCCCCTCTCTCTAAAAATAAATAAATAAAATCTTTAAAAAAAAATGTTAAATGCTTACTTTTATTCATCTGGAAATTCTACACAGCTTGCTAAAACACACCATCAGACTGTAAGTAATAATAGATATTGGTGTAGGCATTTTTTTCCTGAAAATTTGAAACCCACATTTTTCAAGATGAGATAGGCATTTAACAGATGTAACCCTAGCTTACATAGATAGGTCACTTCTTTTCCTGACTCCTGGCATCTCCAGACCACCCAGTCCTTCTCTATTCTTCTCTAAAGACTCCTGCACCTGCATGGATCACTGACATTCTCCCTCTACTGCCCAATTATTAAGATCAACATCCATGGTGATTTGAACATGGAGGTCCATTGAAGATCCCTTTAGCACAATTCAGTTCCTTAATTTTTTCAGTGAACCACCAAACTGCTGTCAATATTATCCCCTATAACTACATGTTAGTGTCTTTTTGAAACCTGCCATTTTTGGCCATCAGTCCCATCCCTTTTTACACTGCACTACTCTTTCACTTCGACAAATGTAAAGACAGTGACTTTTCCAGTAGACATTACAGTCCTATGTCCTCAATGCCCTCGGGACCCTCTGTGGTGCTGTACCATGTCCATTCTTTTGCAAACACCTATAACACCTCTTTCCTTATCTCTCCTTTTCCTTTCTCACCTGACAGAATTCCAACCATGACTAAATCCAGGTATCTAATTTTTGTATAGGCAAACATAGCGGTAGAAAGATATGCAGAAGTTTTGACTAAAGTCACTTGCTGTTATGACCAGAAAATATCACTGTTATTCCTTGAAATTTTATTTTCCAACAATTTATTGACTATAATTTGCATGATCTTTTATTCTTAATTTTCTATCACTTTCTGCTTTCCTAAATCTCAGGTCATGGCCTTTTCTATATTTCATAGAAAATATAAGTATCAGGCGAGATGACTTCTTTTTCTTATCATCAGTTCCAATGAGACATGGATACCTGCATCATGCACTCTGTATTACTTCTTACTATAATGCTAGAGGTGTTTCTGCCTCTCCCCTTTTCTGTGCTAGATATCATCACTTCTCGCAAAAGACAACAGGCCATTCTCCAACTCATCTTACTCAAACCCTCTTCAACATTTGACAATTTAAGTACTTTCTTCTCTGGAGTCCCAGGACATCACTTTTCAAGTGGTCCTTTGTTTTTTCCCATGGGGTTCCTTCTTTCACACGGCTTTCACTGCTGACTTTCTATCCTTGTCAGGCTTCGTCACTAGGACACTATATTCAGTGTTCTATATTTCTTTGTCTGCGTTCCACCTCTAAATTATATTGTCCAGTTCAACAGCTTCAAATATGATCCTAAATTTACATCTCCATTCTGGTCTTTTTCCTGAGCCTCGAGTTCCTGAAACTTGCCTATAAAATGAAGTTTTTAAGTAGAAAATTATATATATATATATAATTGTTCCAAAGAACAAATGGGTTCTTAACTAGTGCTGATGAATTCAGGTGACATTTGCCTTTCCAGATCTACATTTTTATCAAAGATTTACCTTTTGGCATCGCTGGGCCATGCTGGAAGAAGTAGAGTTGTCTTGAACCACACATTAAATACACACGCAGTAGTGAAAACTGATGAGCAAAAAAAAAAAAAAGATTCCAAGTAAATTTATGATTTTGTGTTGGGCTGCATTCATAGCCACCCTGGGCCTTATGTGGCCCACAGTCCATGGGTTGGACAGCTCTGATTTAGAGCTTTCTGAAAAATTTGAAAATATCGCAAAATTGGTAGCATGAAAATATGAAGAGTGAATGCAAATATTCTTTTATATAGATCTGTTTTATAAAAAAAAACAAGTACTAATAATTGTGACACTTGATAGTAACAATTCTAGGTAATAATTTCAACACATAAATTTATACTCATTTTACAGAAGAACCAAGGCTTAGAGAAACTATGTAAAATGTCAAAAGTAATAAAATTAGTTGTGATGAGCTGTGATTCCTAATATTCATTTAGGCTCTTGATACCTACTACATTGTTTTGCATCTACTTAGAAGTTGTTTTCATGGTGGGAAGATAATAGGAAGATTTTTTAATTAAAAATATATTTAAAGTTCTAGGATTATACTTTGTCACTTCTCAGATACCTTCAGTCCTGTAGGCTTGATCATAAAAATTGCAGCAGCAGAAAAATGGGTAAAAAGATTAGGCCAAGATGGATGAGACTGGAAGATTTAATCTGTTTGTAAATACAACCTATTCGAAAATGAAGGGATCACCGCCAGCTGGCATGGGCTCTAAATTCACTTTGATACCTACCTACATGGTCCAATCTTCAAGGGTGTTTCATGGCCATAGCTTCCTGTAGTCAGCAATATTTTTCCATTTATTAAAATATTCTTGTAGAAAGCTCAGTAGTGTTTTGTAGTTTTCTTCATGGAAGACAGATTTACAGCTATTTGATGATGTTTGTTTATTTATTTTTCTATTGTGAATAGACAATATTTTCACCATTCTACTATTGCTTGTATATAAGAAAGTTTTTTTTTTGTTTTTTAAGTGTATGCTTCTTTTTATCTTATTACCGGCAATTTTATTAAATTTAATAATTCTAAGCATTTTCCCCTTGATTACCACTGGTTTTCTATGGATCAAGTAATGCTGCCTCAAAATAATGATGTTTTTGCCTCATATTAATTTTTCCTAAAATACAATAAACACCCTGGTCTATTTTAGGTGCTAAAGTTTTCTTCAAATTGCAATTCATTTAGTCACATGTAAGTCTTAAGCTGACTTTATCTACTCTTTCTCTTTTCTGTGTATCCCTTGCCTAATAAATGTTCATTAATATTTCCTTCACTACTATTTTTGTAGAAAATATAATTTTATTTCATACATAAACTTCCATTTTTCAGTGCCAATTATTTTCTACAATTTCCAATTTATATTTATGCACTTCATGCATTTTGAGTTGTATTAATTCTTTTCTGAACTCAACCATGTTTCCCACATTACAATTTTCACTTTATTCAGTCTTTATTGCTTTCTGTGTTTTTTATACATCCTAGTGATATCATAAGGCTTTCTAAAATTTTCCTGCATATTTTTAATAAAACATATCAAAAGAGTTTCTCTTTTCTGTATATTACTATCTTATGCATATGTTACTACCTTCATATCTTATATACATGTAGGTATAGTAAGTTAGTATAGTTATATATCTTATGCATATGTTACTATGCCTTCATGGGTAAGATACTCTTATGACATAAATTCCATGGTGGTTTGTTTTCTTCAAACTAAAACTTTGTATGTAGTATAGATATTTGCTAATGTTTTCAAAGCAATAAAGAAGGAGGAGTAAGTAAATTATCTTTTGCTCAACAGAATAGATAATATCTTTTATTTGGACAGGGATTACACTTATTTTGATTACTACTGTATACCTACTGCTAAGCAAAACTTTGCAATATATTCTTGAATAGATATGTAATCAAATCTTGTTCTTAGTTCACTGAAGAATCAGTTGTTATACACAGATTCTGGTGCAGTTAACAGTGTCTATCATGTATTCATCTTTACTGAGTTAAGATAGAATTCCCCCATATTTACACTGTATACTATGATCATGTGAAGTTAACAAAAAAAAAAAACAATCATCCTCTCTGAAACACATACACACACATAAACACACACATACACACATTACAATGCAATAATTTTTGTCATGTAGATCTGTTAAGGCTATCACTGAATCCTACAGGGTTTTTCTTGTGCAGATTTCATTTCCTTATATGCATTGTACCATAGGAAGATCTGCCATTTTGATTTTTATGGACATTGTAGTCTGAAAATTTGGAGACCAAGAGCAAAATCTAAATAGTCAAAACCTTATATGACAATGACAAGTTTTCCTGGTTATTTCACGGGGGTAGAAATCAAATAAAAAATGTACTTAAGTTTGCCACATCTCTCACCCCGTGAAGCTCTTTCATTAATGGAAAGTCTTCTCAAAGACAAAGAATATGATTGACCTAACATGTTCTTTCTGGTGCTATAGTAAGTTTCTATATTTTTGTTGTTTTATTTCCTTCCATCTTTTTCCAGAACTTCAGAGACTGCTAACCATACAGTGTCTTATTTTGGAAGACGCACATGTTTTGTTTAGGATTATATAACTACTTTGAAATACTATCTTCTTGGATTAAAATGTGCCCTAGTATGCTGTTACATATGTGTGATATCTTCTCAAGAACTGTTTAGGAACACAGGCAGGCAATTGCTTGTTGCCCCCATATCAGTTTCCTCCTCTATTCAGCTATTTGGATATTAATTTTTGTAAATAATGGCTGTACAACAAACCTGCCTTTCCCGGACTCCTTTTCATGGTCAAAAGATTAAGAGAGTCTGGCCAGTGAGAGCTAAATAGAAATTACAATGCAGTAGATTTTCTTGAGAGACACAAAGCATAGGTTTCATTTTTTTTGTTTTTCAATTCATCCTCCATCCTACTGTTTAGAACGTGGATACTTGGAATGTAAGCATCAGCCTCCTGAGCTAAGTTACTGAAGCATGTCAGAACAACAAGTTTGAAGAAGTCTATGTAGTTTCTTGAATCTTTGGACTATGAAAAGAATTTGTAATTATTTTCTAGAATTGTAATTTAACATTTTGTAAATTATCATATGTTTTATCTACAAATACATTTGTAGCAATTTCTTGTGTGGAAGATTATATGGAATAAAAATAAATAAAATATCTACCCATTATGAGATGCAAAAATGTCCCCATGACAAGTAATAATTGCTCCCTTGGAATCTAACACAATAAAATGCGTAAGTTGTAGACAGCCTTCAGGAGTTAATTAGGGAATAGTACATGTAGGTGGTATATCATTTGCTTCTTGAATAGAAATGATTAATTTGAACCCTATTTAGTCAGAATTTGTGATAATTTGAAAGGAACTCATCATTACCCTGGGAAAAAACAACTTTATTTCAAAATTGACAATATAAACATTGTTAATGGGCTTTTATGCACCATTTTATATGTAAACAAACACACTCTAATTTCTAATTTCCTCCATCTACGAGAAGCAGGTCCCCAAACACCTAATTTAGGCTGTGTTTGTTTACGCTTGAGTGCCTATCTGGCCTGTATAGGCAGAAAACTCAGTTTCTTGTGAAATATTCCCTGATGAAAATATTTCAATAGTTTAGAAAAAGTTTCATTTTAAACAGGATATGCGATATAGAAAATATTATCATACATTTAGCTACTTTTCAAGAAAAAGCTGTCACAACATATTGGGCCAAACAAAGTATAACCTAGAGACTTTCTGCTCCATCTGGAAGGTATATGGACAAGGTGGAGGCACTGGGCAGAGGAAGCTTTCAGAACCTGAGATTAGTGACTGATAGGGAAACTTGAAAAAAAAACCTTAACTATTTCCATCAAACTTATAAATCATTTACACATGGACCCGATAACTCCCTTTTAAGAACTCTGAAGGTATTATTGTATATAATGAAAATAATTTGAGAATTTATGAATTTATCTGTATTCATAATACTAAAGGATTGGTAACAACCCAGTATTCATTGATATGGACATGATTAAGTCAAGTATGAAATATCCATGCAATCCAATATTCTGCAACAGTTAAAAACATAGAGGAAAGAAAAATAAATGAATTCTCCATGTGTTAATGCGATAGATTTCCAAGATGAGTTAGGCCATATGAAATTGATAAGTCATATTGGTACTTGGGCAACTTTATGTAGTTTGTATACTAATTCTAAGGTAAGCAAACAAAATACAAGAAAATACAGACAATACATAAGTTTGCTAACTTGTGTGAATACATAGAAGAAATTTATGATTACATATGGTCATTTTTTTTGAAAATAGAGACATTAATAAAATTACTTATGGGTAGTGAAGTGGGAGGGGCAAGGGGAAAATGGAAGATTTTCTCTGTTAACATCTATACATTATTTTATTTTTAACCCAGTGAATGCATTACTTGTTGTTCTTTATTTTTTTTAATTATTTTTTGCCTACATTGTGCATGATTAATTTTAACTCAGCACTTTACTTTCTGTTTTGGAAGAATTTGTGTTTTAAATCCTAAATAAGTAAGATAAAACAAGAACTGAGGTATCAATTGCTCCAAGATACCCTTTGTTTAATCAAATATTCATTATAGTAGTTTTTAAAATTATACAATGCCAGAACTTTTAAACACCTTATCTAAAATTAGCATTCTCTTAAAACCATCTTGTGATTTGAAAGTATGGCTTTCAGTTGGCTCATTGATCTAGGGGTATGATTCTTGCTTAGGGTACGAAAGTATGGCTTTCAATATTCATGCCTGAGAAATTAAAAGGTTTTACTATAGCTTTCATGTTATTTTTCACAACCCCATGAGACTCTCCAGCAACATGTTGAATGCTTTTTCTTTATTATCTGATGGATATCACAAAGGTGAAAATAGTTATAAAGAGTAAAATCTACCATGGTGATGAGCACCTATAAAGATTGTGGGTCAGTTTTGTGATGAAACATTTACCACTACTCACTATAATTTGCATCATTAGGTCTTATAAAATGCTGTTCCCATAAAAGAAAAACATTTTCTTAACCCACTTTGTAAGTGTTTATAACACCTGCTGATTTTCAGCTGTGAAGACATCATTTATAATATTCATAGGTTTTTATAGAGAAAGAGGCTGAATGGGATTTTTTTTGCTAACATTCTTTCCCATTTGATTATATCATTGTGCACTTAGAGCATAGAGAAAATTTGAACAAATTTAGCTGAAAATGCCTCCCTTTAAGCCCTATACCTCTGTTTTGTGAGTCTTCTAGGGCTTAAATTTTTATATACAGAAAGAAAATAAATGGAGGGAATGGGAAAAGGTGTGAAAGTTATGAATAACCATGGCTACTCTCAAGTATTGAATAACTAAATGAGTATCTCATTTATATAGTACCTGACATCCTAGAAGCTTAACTTATATTAAAACTATTTAATGTCTTTAGAGATCTATAATGTCTATATGAAGTACATACTAACATTGATGCTCTTAGTCATCATACTATAAGGAATTACCAAATAATTACTCAGTATGCACTACAATGATTAAGTAAATAAATGATAAGTGAATGAATATATGAGTGAATAATTTAATGAGTGAATGAATCACATTTTAAAGCCATGGAAAAATAACACTACACAGCAGAATCAGGTCTAAGTCTAGTTTGATTTATTTTCTGAGCTTTATCTATCTTATCTTCACAATTAGACCCTTAGCTACTAGATTCTCCCTTCCTTCTGTAACTGCAAATTGATTTAATAGGTGAACAAAGAAATTCAATAATTTCTTTCCTCAAACCCAAACTTCCCTACTCCCATCTTGCTTAGAGAGATTACAAAATGCATTTAAAAATCCATTTGCACTAAAATAATTGTAATGGAATGTTCCTTATGGTTCAGGACTGTGCAATGCCAAAGGAACAATAAGCAAGGCATGGCCTCTGCGTACTAGGACATTTGTCTAGTCAGGGATTTATGAATCCCCAGGATAGGTCTCTTTATTTGCAGAGTGTCCAGGGAACATGTAGGGGTACTTAGACAGTCTGAAGAGTGGGTAGGGGCAGAGGAATTTCCCTAAACAAGAATGCTTGCTTGAGTTCTGAAATATAAGTAGAGCAATCCACTAAAGAGGACATAAAATGTGATGCAGGAGGCAGAGTAGCAAGGTCCAAAGGCAAAAGGAGGTGGATGCATTTGGGGAAGTTTTTTTTTTTTTTTTTTTTCTTGTAAAACTCAAATTGATGCTAAAACTTAAAATGCTCTGAATCTGAAAAAATGAAAATTAAATATCTTTTTCTGGAAAGAATAAAAAGTTGGAGGGCTAACGCTACCTGGCTCCTGATTCCATGAACAGTGGCGTGGTTATTAAAAGCAGAAGTGATCAAAAGAATATCATATTGGTGCAAAGTAGTGAAAATGATCAAAGGAACAGAATACAGTCTGAATATAAACTCACAAATTTATGGACAACTGATTTCTGACCAAAGTTCAAAGACAATTAATTCAGTGTAGAAAGACTTTTCAACAAATGGCATTGAATTAATTGGATATTCATATACAAAACAAAACGTGAACTCCATGCATTCTTTATACCATAAAGAAACTTTACATTCAATTGAATCATAGATCTAAATATAAAACCTAAAACGGTATAATTTGTAGATGAAATAAAATTTTGCTAACTTTGATTAGGTAAAGATTTCTTAGCTAAAGCACTACAGCGCAATTCATAAAATAACAATTTGCTGAACTGGACTTCATCAAAATAAAAAAAAAACTTTCATAGCTCTTTAAAAAACAGTATTAAAAGAGTAAAAAATAAATCACAAACTGCTAAAATATTTGCACAACGTTTATCTCTTTTATACCTTTAAGTGCTATGTGCCTAATACCTAGAATAGTGGTCTGCACATACAGGTCCCCAAGATATATTTCTCTAATGAAAGAATGACTGAATGAACTAACACACAGTTCAGCATACAGATGGAAATTGAAGCTTTGGGAGTCTCAAAAGCACCTGAGGACAGGCATAGAGAATTGTTTCTCAGACTCTAGTGTAGAATAGTGTCGCTTTGAAATGTTGTTAAAATGTAGATTGTGATTCAGTTAAGCCCTGAGATGGGACTTGAAGTTCTTCCTTTCCAACAAGTTCGAGGTGTTGGCAAAGTGGCTGTGTTGGGACCACTCTGAGAGGTGATTTCAGATGAATGGTTCATCTCATACACAAGTATACTAAGGAGGGTTAAATATTAAACGCGGAAATTAGTGCTGTTTCTTTATGAAAGAGTTGGCAATTTCCTCATTAAGTTGCACATGAGGTTACCTGCTGAGGGGTAGTAGCATGGGAAATTAGGAGAGTATTCAGAGAAGAGAAAGAGGAAATAAAACAAGAGTTGTTTTTAAAGAGGAAAAACAAGTAAAAGAATTTCAACGAATCTTGGCAAATACCTATTAATACAGAAAATAAGAAAATGTAGACTATACTATGGAGAGTCAATATTCAAACAAACCAATCCTTTAGCAACAGTGTGTAAAAATTTCAGTGTCTGTGTTCCTGTTGCTTCCCTCCAATCCAGATAAATGAGGAAACTCTGAAATGAGTTGTTAGTTAACAACTCCAGGGAGATTTTGATAAGGGAAGAAGGTTGAAATGTAATTGTTCAAGTGAAATTTGGGGATTTGTTGTAGATTTCATTAATGTGCTATATCTACTTTTCATTTCTATGGGAAATCAAGAGTTTAAAGTAATGAGTACCTATTCAATGTTCAGGATGAAAAAATCAAAATTATCACCAAAGTGTACATTTCCCATGCTGTTAAATTTTATGTAACCTTCAGCACGTTTTACTGAGAAGACAAAACATTTCAGGAATGAGACCTTCCCAATCATATAAGTAGTTCATCATATTATTGAATATCCCCTGCCAGGCGACACTTATATTGAAATCAAAGTCTGTCTCCAGTCCATTGTTCTAACTCATTCCTATTGCTCTATGGAATATGAATTCCAATTCCTCTTTCAGGTTTCAGATTTTCAAAGACTTAAAAGCAGAAACCACACTGCTGACTACTCTAGAGCTGAATCTCTTCAGCACCTGCAAAGTTCCTCAATGACAGGAGCTTCAAACACTGTTTCATTGTTCACTCTGCTCTTAATTTGTCTTCATTGCCTGTATCCTATTGCAGATCACATCAATGGCAATAATTACTGCTTTCAGTATGAAGAACTTCTTCAACCCCAAAACTGTATATGTATCAATATAATCTGAATTTACAGTTTTTGTTTTCATCATGAGTGGGCACCAAGTCTGAATCAGTTTAATTCGGAACTGCACTGCTCATTCACATCAAGGACAAACTGCACCCACATATCCTCACACATCTGTCTGTCTTGTAGACCACAGTTATATTGGGAGGATGTGCGGATAAATTCACCAGTGACTGTATGAGATCAGCAAGACATGTAGGCAAGGCACATACTCTTTTTTAACTGCAGTATTCCATTGTGCAAATGAAGTATATGCTTAATTCCACTTGTCTGTTCACCAAAAATTTGTGTACATCAAAGCATTTTTTGTAAACTGTCACACAAATAATAGTGTTTACTTTTATTTCAAATTTTAACAAATGTGATTTATGGTAATTAAACTTATATATCTTCAAATTAGACAAATCTATATTTAAAATATAGTTCTGCCATTTACTCTCTCTCTCTCTCTGACCTTAAGCAAATTTCTTAAGCTTTCCGACTTTCAGTTCTGTTGCCTGAAAGCCTGCTATCAACACCTAAGTTAGATGTTTTTGAGGAGGACACACTGAGATGATTGGAGCAAAGTGTTTAGTAGAAGGCATGGTATACACTAAGCGACTGCTAAGAGATACCCATAGTTTTTACTCTTCATTAAAATAATAATCACCAAGAACAACTTCATTTATTTTATTATATAGCTTGTTTGACTTAGAAAGGAAAAATATGGTATATTTTAAAAGGTTCCAATTTACAATAAAATTTTAATTGACTTAAAGTTTGTGTATTTAAAACAAGTAGCTTAATTCATTTTCTCAGGGTACCAGATGTTACTATAAACTTTGGTTAGGGATAAAGATCTTACGTAACCCTCCAAAGCCTCAACTAACAATCAAAATAGGAACAGACTCATAGACAGAGGGCAGGCTGACACTCTGGGTTGGGGGAAGGTAGTCCATGGGGAGTGGAGGGATTGAACAACAATGGAAAAGATCTTGTGGACATGGACAACAGAGTGGTGAATGCAAGAGAGGGGGATGGGTGGAGGTGGAAGGATATGGGAGGGATAAATAGTAATGGAAAAATACAATAAAGGTGAACTATTAAAATAATAATAAGTATTTTTATAGAATACTTACCTTGTGCTTGGCACTACACTATGTAATGTATGCACCTTCATGTGGGCCTAAGATCAACCCTATGGGGCAGTTACTATCTTTATTTTACAAAAGAAGAAGCTGGAACATAGAGAGGCAATAGCCACACTGTTAAAAAAATATGAGAAAAGCAAAATTTTATAAAATGAGGGAAACTAAAACATGCCTTGGTTTTGAAAATGATAAGTATGAATGCTCTTCAATATCTGAAGATCCCCCAAGGGATGAATTAGAACTTTGAGAAGCAAAAGGGCAATAATAACTCACTGTACTGAAAATACTGATTTAATTTGCTTAGAGGTAAGGGAATAAAGGTCTTGGGACTCAGGAACAAAAAAAAATGCAATAAATAAGAGTGAGAGCTTATATTAAATGTTGATGTGGGAATAGATGTCCAAAAGAATTAGGTATGACTCTATCGACATCTTACTACAACAAAACTAACTATCTTTTTAAATTCAGTACCATAAAAGCATATTAGGCTATGAAAATAGTTTTTACTTTTTCCTTAGGTCATAGGTACTTAGACAAAGATAGGCTAGTTAACTTTTCAAAATACCATGTATCTAATGTTCTTATTTTTTTGTTTTCAGTCTTTTTTTAAGTAAAGTGATTATTTTTATTTTTTCTTTAGACAAGAAAGGAAGGAGAAAGGAAATAATACCTGGCCCCAGTCTCTCCCTAGGTATTCAAAAAAGATGTCAACATTACTTGGCAACTAAAATTTACATTTCTGGACAAAAAGAACTCAAGTTAAAACAGTAATCCCCCTCAGTGAAGCATTGCTTTAGCCAGCTTTCCTTTTCATGTCTTCCAAAATTCTTCTAAAAGATTAGATCTCCTTTGCTGATACATTTTTGTGTCAGCATTTTACAAAGTTTAATTTTAAAAGTGAAGAAACTTCTATGCATTGATGGTATCTGTCCAAGGCTGGAAATTATGTTCTCTTTACTTTCTTTCATGTATGAGAATTAATCATTTCAGGAGCATTAAAGAGCTCCTCTGGCAGAGACCCCGATTCTATTGCAGGCTCCTGGTTTACCACATTACGAAAGAGCAATCCTTGAGTATTTACGCTTTACAAAACTCATTTTCTGATTCTTTGAAGTATTTCTGAATTTTCTGTTCTTGTTGAGCCTCGTGCCTCTGAAGTCATAAGTTCTGTGATATACTTGGATTTTTTATTATATTTATTGGGGTGACACTAGTTCACAAAATTATACAGGTTTTAGGAATACAATTCTAGATTACATCATCTGTACACTGTACTGTGTGTTTACCACCCCAAGTCATATCTTAGTCCATCACCATTTACCCTCCTTATTCCCTCCTAAACCTACCTCAGTCACACCTCCACCCAAAATCACCACACAATTGTCCGTGATTATTATTAGTTAGTTCTCTTTTTTTCTCAATCCCTCTGAACCCTAGGGCCTGCACCCCCACATCTGTCAGCCTGCTCTCTACAAATGAGTCTGTCTCCCTTTTGCTTGTTAGTCCATTTTGTTCATTAGATTCCACAGATGAGTGAAATCATATGGTACTTGTCTTTCTCTGACTATCTTATTTCACTTAGCACAATAATCTCGAGGTCCATCAATGCTGTAGCAAAGGGTAAGAGTTCCTTTTTATGGGCACATAGTATTCTATTGTGTAAATGTACCACAGCTTTTTATCCACTCATCTACTGACGGATAATTCAGCTGCTTCCAAATCTTGGCTATTGTAAATGATGCTACAATGAACATTAAGGTGCATATTTTTTAAATTAGCATTTAGGGTTTCTTCAAATAAATTCCAAGAAGTGGAAACACTGGGGTCATCAGGCAGTTCCATTTTAATTTTTTGAGGTAACTCCATACTGTTTTCCACAGTGGCTGTACCAATCTGCATTCCCACTAGCAGTGCATGAGGGGTCCCTTTTCTCCACGTCCTCGCCAACACTTGTTTGTTGACAGGTGTGAGGTGATATTTCATTGTGGTTTTAATTTGCATTTCTCTGATGTTTAGTGACATTGAGCATCTTTTCATGTGTCTATTGTCCATCTATATGTGCTCTTTGGAGAAGTGTCTATTCAGGCTCCTTGCCCATTTTTAATTGGATTGTTTTTCTGGTGTGTGTGTGTATTGAGTTTTGTAAGTTCATCTGATAAGGGGTTTATATTAACCCCTTAAGGGTAAATTGTTTGCCTAAGGTCACCTGTGTTCGTATTAACCCCTTATCAAATGTATTGGCAAATATGTTCTCCCATTCCATGGGTTGTCTTTTTACTTTGTTGATGGTTTCCTTCTTGTGCAAAAACTCTATAGCTTGATGTAGCCCCATTTGCATTAATGGAAAAAGTACAAACTCACCCAACTTGAGTAGTGAGTTAATAATTTGATTAGATAAATTATTTGATTTGGCATAAATACATCTTCCAATCTTTACCAAAAGATCCGAAAACAATGAATTTGGTTACTAACAATAGGTGAGGAACAGGGTATGAGAAAAAAGGAAACCCCATCTCTGAGAATAACTTTTTGTTTAATTTAAAATTTTTGAAAACATGTTAATGTTCTACATATTCAAAATGTAAAGTTAAATCAATAAAAGAAAAAAATGAAGGGGAAATGTGTAAAACTGAAAAAAAATGTAATTGTGTTCTGAAGAAGGAAAAAAAGGATAAAACGAAGAAATTCATAGTGATTTGTGAATGGTATGCACTGTCTTAGATGGAGCAGAGCTGTGGCATTGTGTGGGAGCAACCTGCACATTTTGTTTGTTTCTTTTCATTGAATTTGAATGTTTGGAGGTAATGTGATCTAAAGAGGAGAAATTCAGGGTCCCAGAAACTCTTCTTTTGTAGTATTTGGGCTAGGCAATTTTGAAACAATTTTAGCTGTTACAAGATTTAACAAAAGAATGTATGTGTGTGGGCATACATGTCATTTATATATGTTATCATGGGCAAAACACACAGTAGTAGATGTCTTGATGAATTTACTCCTCCAGGCTATCCCTGCCTTATCTTCGACCTACTTCACAAATCTGTAAGTTGTTAAAAACTAATAATAATATGAATCATTATTATCAATAGAAATGCAACTTCATTGTGCCTAGGGAATGAAATTGCTTATTGGCCTATGTATTTTGCATCTATTTGTAAAATCATTTCAAAAGTCCTTACTTTCTAGATGTCTCTGCTCTTCAAATTCTCTCTTGAGCCAATTGTAATATACTGTGTTCTTACTGATGGATTAAATAAAATATTTGAATTGTGCATTTTTTAATTTGGTGGTAAGAAGAAATTTGTCTTTGGAAAAACTCATATTTTAACAATGATCATATATATATATATATATATATATATATATACACACACACACATGTATATGGTTTATATTAATAAACATGCATTTCTCCCCATATTATTCACTGAATGGACAAGTTCTGGTAGTATAATAAAGCAAACGTAACATACAGATATAGGCCTCTAATATTATTTTCAACTAAAAGGAAGATAGAGTTTTTGAAGTGGTTGGTTTTTTTTTTCTTCATATCTGTGGCTGGTTGACTACAAAATGTGCATGAAGCATTTTTTAATACCAGAAACAAAAGGAGTGCTCAAAAATGATGGGTACTTGTTACACAGATGGAGAAGCCAATTTAAAGAACCCTTATGCCCAAATCTGGGCACCAGATTAGATACCAAAATTGCTTCATAGAGAAATAAATGATAAACAATTGGAAAAATAGGATTCCATAAGTTTATATTAATAATAGATGATTGATAGATTAGATAGGTGATAAATGATAAATAGATGATAGTTAGAACAGAAGAAAGAGGCAGAGAAAGAAAAGAAGGAGGAGGAGAAGGAAGAAGAAGAAGAAGACGAAGTGAAGAAGACAATGACGACAAAGAAGAAGAAGAAAAGGAAGGAAGGAAGGAAGGAAGAAAAGAAGGAAAGAAGGAAGGAAGGGAATGGAGCCTTTTTGATTATAGAATACTAAGTATTAACTCATTAACAAAGAAAAATGGGGTTGATAAATCATCATTTGCAACCATCATTTAAAAATTTGTTTGGAAAAGAATCATGGCTGGCTCATCAATCTAGGCTGACATTTTGATGACATTTTGTTTCCCTATAGATTGCTTAGCAGCTACCAGGAAATAAAATAGTATCTTTACCATGGAGAAATCATGCAACACCTTGATCAATTAACATGAGCAGAAAAAGCCAGATAGACACAGTGTGTCTCCAGATACAATACCCACATGGACAAAGCTTGGTATTATACTGCTCTGGACAGGAATATAAAAGCTAAATTTAAATGATGTCCAAACACCAGACAAATGAAAATGAGGGAAGAGGCTCAATTAAAACCAAATAGCAAACCATGTTTACAGTAGTTCTTCTAGGTAAAGAATATATCAATACCTGTATTTCTCTAAGTTTTAAGTTTGAAATTACTTCCCAATAAAAAGTTTTTGTAAAAGTACATTAAAATATTAATTTGCCTTGACACAAGGAATTATTTTTCATATTTTTCAATTAGCACATATTTCCATTCCAATTTGTATATATTCTGTCTCTCCAGAAATTTTAATATTGAGTTTAGATAAATGTGGACTCACTTGTATGCCTAAGAGAACTTCTGTAGTTCTTTTTAAAAGTGGCTGATTTGGGAAATATTTATGAGTTTAAAAATATACATTCACACACAAATGCATGCAATTTAATTACTTAAAAAGTAAGATTGTAGTTATTAAATAATAAATGTTAGAAGATAATTCTAAATATTTGATTAAATATTTGATTACTACCAGATGGTAGTAAAGTTACTGTAAAACACCTGATTATGATATAAACATCTTTATTTAATTGGTAATATTCATTTTGTTCTGTAAGACACATGTTTTAAGAATCTACTTTAGCATTGTGCTGAATTATAAAAAGGTGATTACATTTTATTATGTAGAAATGCAGAAATGAATGTCAGTTTCAATTATAGGCTTTCATATGTAGACTCAATATCACAAATGTCCATTTATAAACCATAGTTTGCATTTATCAACTATCATATATTTCTTAGATAACCAAAATACTTTTCATTATGTAAAAATAAGCAAATTACAAATCTCACTAAGTTTTTAATTGATTGAAATATAGTTAGGCATATAAAAGTTTATTTTTTATTTTTATTTATTTATTTTTAAAGATTTTATTTATTTTTAGAGAGAGGAGAAGGGAGGGAGAAGAGAGGGAGAGAAACAGCAATGTATGGTTGCCTCTCACATGACCCTCACGGGGACCTGGCCTGCAACCTAGGCATGTACCCTGACTGGGAATCAAACCGGGACCCTTTGGTTCCCAGCCCATGCTCAATCCACTGAGCTACACCAGCCAGGGCTAAAAGTTTATTTTTAATTGATATTTTAGAGAGAGAGGCAGGGAAGCAGAGAAAAAAAGAGAAAGTAACAACAATTTGTTGTCTTTATGCATTCATTGGTTGATTTTTTGTATGTGTCCTGACTGGGTATCAAACCCACAACCGTGGTGTGTAGGGATGACTCTCTAAACAACTAAGCTATCTGGCCAGGGAAAAAGTTTATTTTTATTCTTATTCACTAGTTAATTCTATTTATGTATGTATGAATGTATGTATGTATTTATTTGTAATGTTTATATATTTTATTTGTTCTAGAGGTTTATTTTTTAAATTAACAGGATTTATTAAAATAAACCTAATTAAAACTTGCATTATTTAAAAAAATTAATTTACATTTTAAATTAATTTATGTTCATTTAATTTTGAAAATAAAATGACAATTAGTTTTATGACCTGGCTGGTGTAGCTCAGTGGATTGAGCACGGGCTGGGAACCAAAGGGTCCCGGTTCGATTCCCAGTCAGGGCACATGCCTGGGTTGCAGGCCAGGTCCCCAGTGAGGCACATGTGAGAGGCGACCATACACTGCTGTTTCTCTCCCTCTCTTTCTCCCTCCTTTCTCCTCTAAAAATAAAGTCTTAAAAAAAAAACAAAAAATGACAATTAGTTTTATGAAAGTTATGGCAATTCAAAGCTTTTCCTTAACATCTCTCTCTTAAGTGAAATGATAAAAGTTAATAAACAAAACATTTTTTAATATTTCAATGGGGAGAAAAAACTAATGAAAAAGGAGGACATATTTAAGTATCATTTGCTTTTTTATAAGAAGAATAGAATGATACTTTCATTAAAACAGGGTCATTCTTACTTCTAAAGCATCTCTTGCATTAAGGTACGGCATTTGTTTACTGAAAACTAGTCACACCCTCAAGTCTATTGCCTAGAATCGCCCAGTTTCTGAAATGGCTACTCTTCCTGGTTAATAGACCAAAACCTCTCCCAGACACAAAGTACTTGTGTTTATACACCAAAGTCTCTATACATCCTAAATAATCATGCTTTAGGTTAACCCATCAGAATACAATAACAAAATAGAATATGTTAAAAAGAAAAGTAACCATCTAGAAAAGTAGCATACTTGTCCCTTGCCAGTCAATCTAGACTTTTTTTTCTAAAAAACTCACCTAGCTAAATTCTAGCTCTCTGCCAAACCAATAATTTAACAATCATTAAATTTTGAATTCTCTAAGTGATAATTTTGTCACTGAGGCTGTGACACCTAGCTTTTGAATTTTGCCATTCTCTATAGTATGAATTTGGTAACTTATTTACATCTATAAACCTCTGGGGTTTAATCAAAATTGGTATTTATTTACTATTATTTATCTTCATATTCAAGAAATGCACTTCCATTATCAGTAGCTTTATTTATATAAGAATTTAATTCTGTTATAGGAGATTTTTGAAGAAAGAAATAAAGGAAATTTAGAAACACAAAATCATTTAGTATGCTCCACTAGCTGTGTATAGGAATTTTAAAATAGGCTGCAATACACCCTTCAATGTCAAAATTCATTTGTTTGTAAGTTTTGTCTCTGAGAGACCTTTGATCTGAATCCTATTTCCCATCTTGCAACTTCAATATATATAATGTTGATTCATTGTTTGCTGACATTTTGCTTCCTGGTGAGCAGGTGGAACTCTAAAATGGCATACAAAGGCAATTTCTAATGATGCTTCCAACACCTAAGGGGCAATCTATTTTTTGATGGCTCATTTGAATTCAAAATCTCAAGTTTTGGCCCGGCTGGTGTAGCTCAGTGGATTGAGCACGGGCTGGGAACCAGAGGGCCCACGTTGGATTCCCAGTTGGGGCACATGCCTGGGTTGCAGGCCAGGTCCCCAGTGAGGGCCATGTGAGAGGCAACCATACATTGCTCTTTCTCCCCTCCCTGCTCTTCTCTCTGAAAATAAATAAATAAAATCTTAAAAAAAATCTCAGGTTTTGTGGTTTTGAATTGGTGATTTCATAAAAATACACACTTATTTTTTTCCTTACTATTCCAAGAGGCTTTGATGATTTTTAAAAGTCTTCTCCAAGTGTGCGCATGTAAATTTTTATGACAAGAATTAGGAACCATTCAGAAGGACGCTGATTGGCTGGCACAAAGTTTGGGAAGCCATTACCGTTGCCCTGAGCACGTTTAGTACTTTATAGTGAACAATCATCAGTTTATTTTGTAGTCTTGTCCAGGTTTCACTGGTTTCCGAGGATATGAAACATAAGCCAAATCACACTCGATTAAGTATCAGAATAAAACAGCGATTACTGTTTACAGTGGTTAAGAAAAAGCTACTTAGAACTTGGAGGTAAGGCAAAAGGAGGATAGCATGCACCTTCAATATTGGAGTCATTGTGTAACGGGGCTACCTGGCTTGTTCACTTTCCTGTGAGAATGTACTTGTGTTCGACTTTGCCGTTTACTCTTGATTAGAAGCCGCACTATGGAATTATTAGGTAACTTGGACTTCTTGTCTGAAAGTTAAACAAATGATTTCTTTCTGATAGCAATAACCTCAAAGGTTATAGTTATGGTTTCATTGCTTTGTAGATTATTAACTAGTTTCATATATAGTATAACACTTTTATTCTCATGTTTATTTTTTATTACTTATTAATTACTCACTTCAATAAATAATATTAGAATCAGCTTTACTGTCTTGCTGGTTTCTTCATGAATAAGTTAAATAAAGTGACAAGTTTATGAAATAAGTTCAGTATGGTTCACTACAAGTTAATAGACATTATTCAGGTCATGCTACATTGATATAAGGACCTTTTAAAAATTGTTTTGAAAATTATAATTTGATAGTTTAATCATATTACAAAGTAATTACATCTGTTTAAATTTGGTGCAGTCTTTCTGAACTTATTTCACCATTGAAACTTCCCATGTAAAATACATGAAAATCCATAGTATTAGTAATCTAAATTTCTGGAAATGATTTAAAACAAGAGCCTCCTGACCCTACAGCATTTGTGACACCACTGTCAGCATAATGATGCCTTGGTCATCACAGTGTATCTCCTCATGCTTGCTCATCACCTGCCCTTTGTCCAATGTCATCTCACTAATAAATTTTATAATTATTCTCCCACATACAAGTATTACCACTGTCTCACTTTCCTGTATAGGCCCTGGCTGCTGCAATCCACAGAGATCAGCTTCACAGGGCCTGGAAGAATACAGGGGGCAGATAATGGAGCTGTCCAGGCAGACAGAGACTATCCAGGGCAATTCCATATTACCTGAAATTTGCACAAATTCCCGGTCAGATAATGTCTCCATTTTTACTTCAGGTCATCGTTATTAGAGAAGACCACCCAAGCTGAAGCCATAGTTTGATATCACCAACATTTGAACTGCAACTACATGATTCATAAGCAAACTGTCAATGTTAGAATAAATAACATTTCATTAAATTTTGACTGGTATGTTGATTAATGTTTTTGACTAATGACCCATGTTTTGCACTGTGATCGTAATATAAAAGAATCAACAACTGCAAAGGTGGCTGAATTGGTAAGAATTCTTCCTCTGGAACCCCACATCTGAGAGAATTCCAGAGGACAGAGGGAGCAGGGCAAAGCTCCTTCCCATAATAAAAAACAGCCCCCACATACAGAAATAAAACTTGCTAAAACAGTGAGATATTTACTGGGTTGATTTTTATAAAGACCATTGGTACCTCTCCATTTCTGAGGTTAATGTTTAATTGTCTTTTGAACTTCCTCATTTTAAAGGAATAATTTCCCCTTCTTAAAATATTAATGATTGGGATGCACACTGAGTTAATGAAGAGACACTAGTAGCATCATTAAGGAGTTATAAGAAAATAAGCTGAAATCCTTGGGAAAACTGTTCCTAATACCTTGAGTTCTTTCTCTTTTTTCACTTCTATCTTCTAATAGAAACTATATTCACCCTATCTATGTCTTCAAGTTTCCTGGAGTTCAAATACCCTACAACAGCATCAAATTCAGGCTTACACCTCTAAGAATCTCCTAGACCCCCAAATATTCTTGAGCCCATAGCATAGGCAAAACTTCACAGTCCGTATGTGTGAATACCCTTTTCAGAATTTATTATCACTATCGCTACTATTATTGCTCATGAGAATTTTCTGTAGGTTAATGATACAGATAAGGGCACTCTGAGTAGGGGAATCTTTTCTGATGTCCCTTCTTACTCACCCCTCCAGCACATTACCAACAAACAAGCAAGTACAGTCAGCTTTCCGAATCTGCGGGTTCTACCTCTGTGAATTCAATGAACTGTGGATTGAAAAATACTTAGTTTGAAGTGGCACTATTGTTGCCATGTACTGTGCACAGTAAGTAGTTAGGCCTGTGATTACATCTGTACTGAACGTGAACAGACGTTTTTTGCTTACCATTATTCCCTAAACAATGCAGTGTGACAAGTATTTACACAGCATTAGGTATGATAAGTAATCAAGAGTTGATTTAAAATATATGGGAGGAGGTGCTTAGGTTATATGAAAAGACTATAGCATTTTCAGATTTGAGCATCTTCAGATTTTGGTACCCATGAGTGCTCTGGAACCGATTACTGGCAGAAGCCAAAGGACAAATGTACATCCAATAAGGCAGGGTGGATTGAACAACTGTGATCTGTGAAGTCGAGGAAGAATTTTGGAATAGTATGAGGGTTCTGATTCTGGAAGGTACAGTGAATGTTTACTGTATCCTTTGAATAAATGTAGAATATACATTTAAAAAACAAGTCCCAATTCTCACTTATAATCCACTCACTAAAGGGTTGATCGACACCTGTAGGATTCTGTACTACATTTCTGTAAAATTGTGCCTAAGCATATTTATATTTGTTTTTAGAACTTAATCTTTATAGTTTCATCTTAAAATATTTTAAAGAAAATGTTAGAGTAACTTTACTGATGCTGTAAAGACAGAAATCAAGATTCTACAAGATCTATTTGCATTACTTTGTTCAGGGTCATCATAAAGTAGGATGCTATTCCACCCGAGCAGAACGCACCAAAGCCTTTGCCATGTTGCAGTTACTCCTGCATATTCTTCCGCTGTCTCTGTTGCTGACTGCAGCCTCACAGGTGTTCACTGAGCAGGCCAGGCTTGTGTGGAGTGGGTGGACAAATTTCCTTGGGGAAATAGGAAGAGAACGCCTTCCCCCAAAACATCCACACCCACCACCAGCTGCCAGTTGTATCATCTTACTTTTTAAATTTTTTCCCATTCTAGGCTTAAAGGTTTTCAAGGTTATTTTATGAACAGAACAAAGTTATTAATCAACTCTTCCAATATTTGGTTGTTAGTACATGTTTTGTTTCATTCCCATTAAATCTGAGCTTCATAAAAAGTTTGGATTAAAATATAAGGACTGAACCCTTTGCACAGAGCACACTGAGCTTTGCCCAAAGAGCAACTCTGAACCCAATTTTGAAATTCTCATTTTCCATATGCAAACTGAGTAATGCAGGGTCAAGAGAAAAAGAATATCTTAATTAGGGCTTCTTTGGTAGTGTATATAGAAAATTGTTCAGCTGCTTTTTCATTTGTTACAGCTTTATTGAAGTATTATTTACATACCATAAAATTCATCCAATGTACATGTATAATTAACTGCCTTTTTAGTAAATTTATAGTTATGTCACCATCAGTGCAATTCCATTTCAGAACATTTCTGTCTCATGCACTAAATTTCTAACCCAACCCAGGCCCCAGTTAAATGTTGATTTGATTTCTGTCTCCTGTTAGTTCGGGTATACTGGATATTTCATATAAATGGGTTCTTTTGTATCTGCCGTTCTTTCACTTAGCATATTGCTTTTAAGTGTATGTGTGTTGAAGCAGGCATTAGCATTCCATTGCTTTAATTGATTTTTAGTGGATCATTCTCACAAATTAAAAAATATGCTTTCATTTTCCCAATCTTGAAAATCAAACAGGCAAAAACTTTTCTCTTGACACCTCCTTCTGTCCAGTGATTGCTCTCATCACACAAAGTCTTCAAAAAACTTATCTGTCCTGTGGATAAAAAAGGGGTCACTTACTAAGCCTAACAAGCTCAGGTGGGCCTGAGAAACTCAGAGAACTGAAGTAAGCATATGGGATGGTCTGCTTCCTAAAAATCAGTCATGGTGGTAAGTCTTGTTCTAGGCCCATATCTTCCTTGACAAAGGTCAATCTTTACCTTAACTGTGCCTATCTATTGTCTTTTCTTGCATCTAAGACTAAGTACCTTTGGAATGTCAGAGTAGTCCCCTTTCTCCAGACCCTCAGGGCATAGTCCCCTACCAGAGCAGGAGACCACAGAACCCCTCGCTGCTGTCTTGTCTGCTACAGACCATCTCCCTGTGCTGTGGATGTCCATTGTTAACTGTCCTGCACCCACCAATGTAAAGAAGTATGTGTCTATCTATTTCCTTTTTATCCAATCCCAGAGATTTACCTGCTTTGCTTTCTCCCATCTCCCTAATGTAGCACCAATGGATTTCCTGTAACCCCGTTAAAACTTCCCTTTTGATTCTGGTGTATAAAATAAGTGGTAGACTGCCATTTTCCAGAACATTTTCTCAATCCGTTGAGATTTTGTTTCCTAGCAATTGTCTTCAGTTCGGCTCAAATAAACTCATAAAAATTCTTACAGGTTGAGACATTTCTTATGTTGACAACACTATTGTTTCTACTTTTTCCTTGTTTCCTCTTGAAACCCTCCCAGTTAGGGCTTTTCTCCCACTTGTCCAAGAAATGCTATTTTCACTGTCTATAATGAGTTAAATCTCAATAATTACTTTATTTTACAAGTCTGTTTCTAATGCAGCAACTAGAAAAAAATCCTTTTAAATATAGGTGTGATCTCTTCACTCGTCTGCTTAGATGCTCCAAATTTTTCCCCATTTCACTCAGAGCAAAAGTCAAAACTCCCATGCTGGCTTATCATACCTCGTCTGATGTGAGTCCTGTCATCTCTCAGTTATTATTCCCGGGTCCTGGCCCCTCTGAGCATACAGGACAGCTACGGAGGTTTCCTCACTCTTTTTGGAAGCTGTCATTTATTCTTTCACATTTCTATTTTCTCTTTCTGGAAGGATGTTCATATGATTTGCCTCTCCCTTTCTTCTTAGCTATGAGTATTTTGTTGACTTACGTATTTAAAAGAGCCCCTCATCACCTTTATTTTTCTCCTTTGCACTTATCAACACTTGATAGACTATATATTGTACTTATTTGTGTCTTATTTTCCCCTGGCTCCACAATTAGAATGCATGCTCTATGAAGATGCATATTATTATACGCTTAATGAATATATGTTGATTGAATGAATAAAATTTAATAGATTTTTTCCAGTAAAAAGGTACTATTAAGAAAAAAGAAGAAATCAAAATCAACACTGTTTTCATTAATAGCACTGACTTTTCATGCTTCCCTATATCCTCTCCCTTGGTGGCTGCCATTCAAGAATAGGCTCTGTGCTTGACCATATGAGTAGGTTTGGCTGATGGAGTAGTAACTCAATAGACATAAACAAATACTAGAAAAGTGCTTGCATACTTCCATTTTCTCTCCAGCTGCCTTCTCCACCAGCACATCCTCAGGCTAGCCTTCTTGGAGGATGAGGCATAGAGAGCAGAAACAAGTCAACACAAAAACCCCAGCTAAGGGTCCAGGCAGGTGACAGAGCCCAACGAAGATCTACAGACTACCCAGTCAAACCACAGCTAAGAGCACTTAATTGCACTAAGTAAGCCAAACTGAGCCTAACTCAGCTAAAAACTGACCAGATAGTCCAATAGACAGAGAAGTACATATAAACATTTATCGTTATATTTACGCTTCACTAAAGCTTTATGCTGGTTTGTTACATATTACAGTGGCAACAGATAACTGATGCAAGAATAATTTTGCCCTGGAATACCTGAGATGTAACTGAGTACATCTGATATTGATGTAATGATGCTGATTCACTATACAAGTATATGAGGATATAAAGAATAGAAATATCAGGTGAAACATATGAAGCATAAAACTTAATGGAGATTTAAGGACTATGTAGTGAGAAAGACAAACAGACTAAAGCATTACCTTTAAAATTCAAAACTGAAATGTCTATTCTTGGACAAAACTTGTTCAAAAATGTACATAGAGATCTAAGTGTTTGTGTGAGGGGGTATATACTAGCACATCTGGTATTTTCATTGTAAGCACATTCGCCATAAATATCTTTGCTGCAAACATTTTTTAATGCACAACTATTTAGCTATAAGACAACTTTACAGAAAAAGATACAATAAAAACTGAAAGGACATTTAAAATGATGTAATAAAAATAAAAATTGAATAAATTTAAACTTCTTTCACATTTGCCATAATTTGGTAAACTTCTGGTTTTGAAGGGTGGGAGGAATGACTGTGCTCAGAAAGGATTTGCAAACTGGTAAATTTTCATATTCTAGCATCGGAATTACATGTAGATTTGCCACCTGGCTTTTTATGTAGTTGTTGACAGCCACTACTTTAAGGCCACTGCGTACAGTCTATGCATCACTGTATGTAACAACGATGCAGCTAAGATTAACATAATAGAAAAATGGGAGAACTTTGTCAATGGAGAAGTCGAACCAAATTGACAACGTTTAAAATACATTAAGTCTGCTAAATATAAGACAAACTGTCAAGTAGTTGTTTTATCTTTTACAACAAAATTGCCTTATGGTCAATTAGTTGTGCTACAAAAATGTTTGTGGCAGGAATGGCTCCAGTGAAAATGGTGTGACAAAGATCTTTATGACAAAAATGCTTAAGGTAAAAATAGAACCAGATAATAGGCCTGTAAAGGACTATAATGCTACTGTATCAACTTGTCTACAAAAACATATAATTTTTCAAAAAACCATGAAGATAGCCTTCAATTTAAGTATTTCTCATAATATTTAGTGATAAGAATGACAAATATGAAATTTCTTCATAAAAACAAAGGAAAAGCATAACAGATGATGGAACTTTAAACTTGAATTGATGACCTGATTTCTTAATCAAGGAAAATGCATGTACCCAAATCCCAAATGCCTTTAAAAAAGTAAGAAAATTGTGAATTGTGACAGATAGAGAATTGTGACTATAACAGCAGCATGTGGACAATATTTTAACAAGAACTATCTGCCAACAAAATTCTAATTTATACCAAAATGACTCAGATAATGAGCTATCAACCAGCAAGGAAAAAAAGCACAAACCTGTGCTTTAGTTGATTAACCTTTTTCACATACCAACGAAAAGAATCTCAAGTTAATCAAGTATATCTCTTTTTAATACAACAGGTTGCTCATTTCTCATAGCAATATTCTACTAATGGATGGCAAGAGAGGAATGCATATCCATGGTGTAAACCAACACGTTAGCTAAATTAGGAAAGATCACAATTATTGTGATTTCATGTTTATATGAAAATTAAACAGGGAGGGAGACAAATAGTGAAGAAATATAGAAACTGCAATGTGTGGAATTTCTTTGAAGTCTGCTCATTTTCCTTTCGTCACTGAACCCTTTAAGCAATTCAGGGAGTTCTATGTGAAAGCAAGACCTTAGAAGCAGCAGGTAGCCAGTCTTCTGTTTGTATGTCTCTGGCTTCCTCTTCCTGCATTTGTAATGTCTATAAATCGTTCTTAGCGTCAGTCCTCTGAACAAATTAAACATGCACTGAAATCCTAAATTTTGACCAATTAACTATTTCCAGCCAAAATAGCGATCTAAGTGTGATTTGCTTGTAGGACTCATTCAGACGTCTCCAACTCTTGCTTAGTATTATTTTTCTCTATTTTCACCCCTGTAATAGTTATTTCATATCATTTTTTAAGAGTCCTATGCATTCAAAACATCGTCATGTGCCACAGAATGACGTTTCAGTTGAGTGGGACCTCATAGATGATGGTGGTACACCCCGGCGTGTAAGTGCCATCTAGTGTAAGTACACTTCATGATCTCTCACATGACAACATTACCTAGCAACAAATTTCTCAGAACAGATACCAATTGTTAAGCAGCCCATGATGGTGTCTGACTTTAAAAAGTCCAAACTAATATGTTTAGGACCCAGTTACTATTGCCCAACATGGCACTTTCCAGCTGTGCTTACTAGCCTTTGATGTTTAATTTTAGTAGTTGGATACTATGAATGTAAAGATCATTGGGGAAAAAAAGAACTGCAGGGGAGGTTTGTTACATGGAAAGGGTTCTTTATGGGCAGTGAATGCATGAAACTGGATTTTGTTCTGACAGTACAAAGACCTCAATACTTAATGAATGATAAATTGACAGAATGGGGAAGACAATTAAAGCCTGTCTGAGCCACAGCAGAAGCTGAAATCATGCTTATAATTGATGGGGACAAATGAGGAAGAGGCTGGTGGTAAGACGAAGATAATACACACATGGAAAAACCATATTGTCATGGACCTGTGCTTGCAACTACCCAAGATGATTTCCACAGCCTGCCCCCTCACACTATTGGGGTGACAGTGAAGGCCGATATTTCATAGAATTGACAGAGCTCTGTTCTCCCGTGCCAGGATCTATAAAGAGGTTGAATGATCATTTAAACACACACACACACACACACACACAAACTTCAAAAACACAAACCATTTAGTCAATTAACTTTTGGTTTAACATTTTTTTTCCTTTAACATTTTTGAAAAGTTCTTGACTCCAGTAAAATAAGAAGTGTGGACTAAAATTTAAATGTGCTAATTTGAAAGTTATTTCAATTATTCATTTTCAAATGCTGTGTTACCCGTTCTTATTATTTTCATATTAAAGCTGAAAATATAAAGTCCATGACAGTTTGTATTTGGAACTACAGTGATTTTATTAGTTATCTATTGCTGCATAAGAAACAAATTATTTCTGTACTTAATGGCTTAAAACAATAACCACTGATTACCTCAGTGTCTGAGGACAGGAATCCTAAAGCAACATTGCTGAGTGATCCTTACTGAGAGGATCTCATGAGGTTGCAGTCAGACTTTCATCTGGGCCATATCATCTGAAGTCTTGACCGAGGTTTGAAAATCCACTTGCAATAAGGCTCCCACACACGACTGATCAAGGGCCCTCTGTTCCAGCTGTCTTTGGGCTGGAAACCTTAGTTTTTCAGCATGTGGGTCTCTCCACAGTGACGCCTGAGAGTCCTGATGACATGGCAGCTGGTTTCTCTCAGAGAGAGTGATCTGAAAGAAAGAATATGAAAGAACGACAGAAGCTGAAGTGGCATTTATAATCTAATCTCAAAAGTGACATACTATTATTTCTGCCATATTCTTCTGATAACACAAACCGACCGTTGTAAATGTTGGAGGAAACTACCAGAAGGTGGAAATTCCAGGACACTCAGATAACTGGGGGTCATCTCATCGCTGACTACTATAGTGACAGAATCAAATAAATGTTTTGTTTTATATATACTATATAATAATTTATATTGTATTGTATATATTATATAATATTTTTGAGATACATAATGTATACACATATATACCGTATGTATATGATATATGTATATATATATATACACACCAACTAAATAGAGTAAGAATTAAAAGAGGAAGACTTAAGGTAGTTTATGTGCTTGAAAATTAAATACAGTTAATTGCATGGTAAATGAGAGGTAAGTTAATTTTAAACTTTACTGTTTTGAGCACATGAGTTAAATTGAATTAAACACACAAGAAAACACACATACACACTGTGATTACTTAGTTTGGAAAAAAGTACCCTGTTTCACTAAATCTGGATACTATTTCAAATTGTGCAATTGCATTTTACTTAGCAGGAATTAATTTTATATTAAATATCAAAGCTTAAGATGATTTTTTAGTCTTACCAGAGGAATACTTTTTACATTGTTTTAGAGAAAGAGAAACATTGATGAGAGAAAGAAGCTTCGTTGGTTGCCTCCTGTATGTGCCCTGCCTAGGGATTTCATGTGCCCTGACTTGGGATCCAGTCTGCAACCTAGGCATGCACCATGACTGGTAATCAAACCCACAACCCTTCGGTTATAGGATAGCACTCCAACAGACTGAACCACACTGGCCAGAGCTAAGATGATTTTAAATGAGGAAACCATATAGTGATTTCAATAACAAGTCAATAAAGAAGGCAAACATTTCAAAGTAAAGGATATACTCAAACACACACACACACACAAATAAACCCATCTCCCTCCTGGTTTATAGAATAATGGCCTTCCAATGATGTGCATGAACTAATAACTAGACTTTATAGATATGCTACATTATATGCAAAATGGGAAATAAGGTTGCTGATGGAGTTGAGGTTGCTAATCAACTGACCTCAAAGTAGAGCGATTACCGCAGATTAGCTGTGTGGGCTCAATTTAATCACGGGGACCATTAAAACAAAAGAACTGGCAGAAGAGGCAATGAGAGGGATACACGCGATGACTTGACGTGATGGTGCTGGCTGTGAAGATGGATGAAACAGGATCCTGAGTCAAGGACTGTGGTGCCTTCTGGAAGCTGGAAAGCCAAGAAAATATAGACCTCATCCAGAGAATACAGAACAAAACGTGGCTCTGGCAGCACCTTGACTTTAACCCAGCGAGACCTGTTTTAGATTTCTAACCTACAAAACTGCAAGACAAGAAATTTGTATCCTGTATACCACTAAGTTTAGGGCAATTTTTGAATAAAATTAATAAAAACTAATATGTTCCCTTGTGTTGGAAAAACTCAGAAGTCTTCTCCTGAGTTAGGAAAAAAAGCTCAGTCTTCCTCCTGTGTCTTTCTCCTTTGCTTTCACATGGAACAGTTCCCTTTTGGTACTTCTGGTCACCAAGTTTGTGAAAGCCTTCCCCCAGCTGCACCTCTCTGTGACATCAGCTGAGTGTCCTACAACTTAACTAATTCTGCCCCTAGGTGCCTGGAGAGAGTTTCAGATCCCGCAGGCTACGTGCTTTGGGTTTTTATGGAAGCTTCCTCACATAGTTATGCTCCATCATTCATTCCATGTCCAGACATTTTCCTTTCTCAAGAGGATGAGGGGTGGAGTTGAAAATTCCAAGCTTATACTCAGGGTTTGGTCTTTCCAATGACCAGCTCCCACCTAGGAGCTACCCTGGAGCCCGCCCAGAGTTGCCTCATTAGAACAAAAGCATGGCGATCACCCACAAAACCTTCGAGGTTTAGTATCCTGTGTCAAGAACCAGGGTCAAAAACCAAATGTTAGGAAAAAGATGCTCCTAGTGCTGTTATTATTTAGGACTTCACAAGGGTTTTAGGAGCTGTATACCAGGAACTAGAGACAGAGACCAATATGTGAGTGTTTTTACTGCCTTACATTCTTCAAAGAAGCAGCCAAATTAATGCAAATAAAATGAGAATTCCCAGTATCAGGTCAGCAAAAATTTGAAAGACAGGCAATACTCATTCTTAAAAAATATGTGGAGAAAAATTTTATGTCCCCACGTTATTTTCTTGTGAGTGTCAGTTCATACACATAAACCAACATGATGCAATTTATAAATCACATTATTATTTAATTTTAGAAAATCATCTCATGATAATAAATTTTATTATGTGCTAATATCACATTTGGTGCCAGACTAATGTTGAAGATTATTGCTTCAATTTAATCATTTAAAAATTGTTTTAATTTAATTTATGATTTACATAATTGCATACAATTGATGTTTTTGCATCAATTAAATCATTATAAACCAATGACTTTCTATATTTAATTTAGAATAAGTCATCTTTTCTATTCTGTGAATAAATATTTGCAATAAAAGTCTCCTTTATGTCCGTCTGTCACGGGTGGAGATATTAGTAATAGTGGTTATGAATATGAAAGCTGTTTTTTACTAAATCTTGAGTTCCTAAGTATTATCATATTTTAGCGGCACTACAAGAAAAATGCCTTCTGAACAACAATATTTTTACATTTATTTACCTTCTTGGTGCTTTTCTGGACTTACTTTTTGCCAGAAGCCATTTTATCTATATAAACTTGAATTCTATACCATCGTTAGTATGGTAGCTTTTCACAGCAGTAAAAAGTCTGATTACACAAATAGCTGATTTGTGGTTGAAATGCTTGACATTGTACCTTCATTCTTGAAATAACTCACGCATGAATTCACGCAAGACCATTTTAAAATTCAAGGCACCGGTGTTTTTTGAATTTCATTTTGAAGATATAATACACTCAACATTCTGTAAAATTTTAAGATGCAGAATTAAATGATTCAACTTCAACTCTTTTACACTTTTTTACAATTCTTTTACATTTTCACATAAACTGAACATTTTATCACTACATTTATTGAGCCCGAATAATATGGTAGGTTCATATGTCTATTGGCCATCTGTATTTCTTCTTTGGATAAGTGTCTATTCAAGTCCTTTGACCATGTTTTAATCATGTTGTTTGCTTTTTTTGGTGTTGAGTTTTATAAGTTCCTTATAAACTTTTGTTATTAACCCTTATCTGATGTATCGGCAAATATGTTCTCATAATCTGTGGGTTGTCTTTTTATTTTGTTGATAATTTCCTTTGCTGTGCAAAAACTTTTTAGCCTGATGTAGTCCCATTTATTTATTTTTTCTCTTTTTTCCCTTGCCCGGGGAGATAAAATACCCAATAAAATACTGCTATGAGCAATGTCCACAATTTTGTTGCCTATGTTTTCTTCTGCTGTTTTTGTGGTTTCAGATTTAACATTTAAGTCTTTGATCTATTTTGAATTTATTCTTGTGTGTGGTATAAGAAGGTGGTCTAGTTTCATTTTTTCCACATATCTGTCCAATCTTCACAACACCATTTACTGAATAAACTATCTTCAACCCATTGTATGTGCTTGCTTCCTCTGTTGAATACTAATTGACTATAAAGGTGTGGTTTTATATCTGGGCTCTCTATTCTGTTCTATTCACCTATGTGTCTGTTTTTATTTCAATACCAGGCTGCTTTGATTACTATGGCCTTTATTACAGTTTGATATTAGGTAATGTGATTCCTCCAACTTTCCTCTTCTTTCTCTGGATCGCTGTTGCTATGTTGGGCCTTCGTGGTTCCATATAAAATTTTGAAGTCTTTGTTTTAGTTCTGTGGAATACGTCATCGAAATCTTGACAGGAATTGCACTGAATTTATAGATTGCTTTGGGTAGCATAGACATTTTAAAGACATTAATTCTTCCTGTCCATGAACACTGTATGTGCTTCCACTTATTTGTATCCTCCTCAACATTTTTTCTTCTGTGTCTTAATAAGTTTTTAAATTCAAGTAACCTTACAAACGCTGATTGATATTTTATTAACTATATATTGATCCCTGAAGACCTAGGAGTAGATATTGCTACGGTTATGCATCAAAGATGACTCAGGCTTCTCTTGATTTCTCTTAGTCGCTTGCCTTTAGTGGCTTAAATACCTTTGTCCCTGGTTCTTTCCCTTGTGTAAGGTGTGCGGAATCACCCAAAGGGCTGCTTCCACTGCCCAGAGTCTTCTTTAGTATTGGAGGTATATAGGTGTCTATTCTATATACTAACTGGTTCCTTTGTGCTTGAAATAACCTTATCTCACTATTTTGGTGGTAAGCTACAGAATGCCAAGTGTTATATGTGAGATCAGATGGAAAAGAGGAAGGAAGCCTCTCAGCCAGCTTGTGTTTAGGTATCAGACTTAATCCTTTTCAAAAAAAAAATGGGAGAAGAGAGAGAGATATAGGAGAAAGGGGGAGAGGGAGAGAGAGAGACAGAGAGAGAGAAAGATGAGAATTCTAGGTGGTCTGTCTTAGCCACCTTGAATTTAGGGCCTAATAATTCATTTTATGTCTTTGTCTTTTGTGCATGCTCGTCTCTTAGAAGTCTTACATAATATGGTATCTGACAAATTTGAGAAAAAGTTTATTCATATTTCAGTTAAACAGAAGTTGGACAGTTATTATTATAAGCAAACAAATAATGGCATTTCAGGAATAGTGCACGTGAACAATCTTGTGTTTCAGACTGGAGTATAAGTGACCTCAGATGGTTTAAGTTAAAAGATTGAACAGACCATATGTCATTTATGCTCATGTTCTATTGGTGAAGTAAGGTCACGTGACAGAGACTGAACTCAATAGTGTGGGGAAATATACTCCACTCTCAGGGGAAGGCAACAAGAGCAGGAAGGAAAATGATTGTAATAAAGGGTATAAATAACTTTAAACACTTTTTTCTATTTGCTATTATAAACAACGCAATAGAGGAAAAATGCATATCCAGTAATTTTATATAAAATTTAAAAATATCTAAATACACATCATCTGCTTAGATATTTAAGTACATCAAGACTTCTCAACTATTTGGCCCAAGGCTATAAAAAACACATTCATTTGTTTTCGTCAGTCATTTATTAGGAAAGTCTATGAGACTAGAAATCTTTATCAGAACATAATCTGGTACTTGAATTTGTGAGAATTGTGATCAATTGCTTTGTCCTCTGTGTTGCCTCTAAGTTTTAATTTAAGGGTAACAATCAAAGTGCAGGTGTTTTCCTGGAGATTAATGGTCATTCAGGATGTATCCATGTCCCTGAAACAAATATCGAATCATTAATCCTACAGAAATTCAATGTAGGAGAGTCATTATCGCCACCATCGAATGGCAATTCTTTTTTCTTCTAAGCAAGTGCTTCCTTTTTTTCAAGATGACGAAAGTTGCAAAAGGGCATTCTGTAGGCAGACAAGCTCTATTAATTTGCTAAACAAGGAGCTATCAGATAAGAAAAAATAATCCTAGGCAGGTAGTGGTATAAATTTGATTCAACAGAAAGGAGTTTTAAACTCACTAAATTACATTGCTGAACAAGGGTCAATTAAATGTTCTTCATCACCTGTCACTCTTGTATGTTTGAATCACTGCTTATTTTCCTAATCAATATGTTGTTAATTAAAAAGTACTTTAATTCTGTATTAGAATTTATCAGATTAAATACGTCCTATCCATAATGTCTTAAATTTGCCAATGAATCCTTTGGGAATAGGTTTAAACCAACTTCATAAATAGTCCCTTTTTTGGAATGATTAGAAAGCTGGTGTCCTGACACTGGAGATGAAATCAAACTTTTATGTAGCAACAGTAACACGAAGTCTGTGCAGAAGGTATCCAGCCATGTAATATAAAAAATAGAGACATTTATTGAAGAAGATACAATATACAAGATATATTGTACATAGGACAGTGACAGCTCAGTCCCCTTCAATGCAGGCCCCTTGGGACCTCCCGCAGTCCTCCCAGTGTCTCTTCCACTGTTCAAAACACTGCAAAATCCATTTTTGGAATCACCATCAGTTGCCTCATCATATTTTCCTGAATCTTATTAATAGCCTGAAATCTTTTCCCTTTTCAGGTGATTTTAGTTTTGGGGAAAGCCAAAATTCACAGGGCACCAAATCTGGACTGTATGTATGGAGGCTGAGTCACCTGGGTGATTTGATGTTTTGCCAAAAAACTGCACAGGAAGTAATGTATGAGTGGGCGTGGGGTAGTGATGAAGCTGCCAATCACCAGGTGCCCATAGCTGCAGCTGTTTTCATCATATTGCATCTGTCAACAGACCAAGTACAGTGAGGTAGTATGTATTAATTGTTTGTCCTGGAGGGGCATACTCATGATGGATTACACCTTCCCAATCAAAGAACACAGTTAACATGGTCTTGATCTTGCTGTGACTGCCGCTTCTTCTTCGGGAGAGGAGAACCAGGTGATGTGCACTGGGACGACTGGGCCTTCGTTTCTAGATCATGACCATAGACCCATGATTCATCTTCGGTTATGAACATCTTAAAGAAATCTGGTTCATTGGTAGCGGTTTGAATCAAGTCATTAGCAACTGTAGCACGATGTTTCTTCTGCTCTGGTAGCAGAAACTGTGGAACAAATTTTACCATGACGTGTTTCGAGCCAAGAACTTGCATCAAAATATTGGACACAGTCATTTTGGGACTCCCCAGATCAGCTTCTAGTTCTCGCACTGTCAGTCACCGATCTTTGTTGACTGCAGCCCGTACACATTCAACATTCCAAGGCGTTCTGCTTGTTGCAGGCCTTCCAGAACGTGGATCACTTTCAACAGATTCTCAGCCATGTTTGAAGCGTTTGTGCCACACTTTTATTTGCGCTGCACTCATTGCATTGTTGCCAAAAGCCTTGTGAGCTGTGTGAATAGTTTCTATGGAACAATGTTCAAGCTTAAGGCAAAATTTGATGCAGATTTGTTGTTCTATTCACTCAGTCATTTTGAATGCAATAGCCACCAGTACACATGCTCACTCAGGGGGTCTACTGCCCCCACTGACTAGGTCAGTGACGCTGCTATTGTCCATGTCTGCTCATTCCAGTCCACTCTCCTTGCTGCCACATTACATCGGTGTCATGCAAATAGTTCTCATCATATTAACAGTGGCTGGACTTGTCCTGGACAAACCTTATATTTTCAGGCAAAAGCATAAAACCACAGAGAGAAAATTAATTCTTTCTTTTGTTTAACATGCATCTACTGAGCACCTATTAAGTGCTAAGCACACTTCTAATTACAGAGAATAGAGCTGTGAAAAAGAGAGACACCTTTGTGTCTTTAGGAGTGTACATCACTGTGTGGAGAAAACGGATTAAATAATAAAGCCATGAATAATATATGAAATACTGCCGGGGAATGAAAAGGGCCATGCATAAAATCAGTCAGTGGTTTAGAGTGGGCTGCACTTTCAGATAGAGAGTTCGTGGGAGGTTCTCCAAGATGGTATTTGAGTATTCTGAAAGGAAGTGAGTGAGCAGGCCATTGCTTCAATGGATTAGAAAGTTGTAGGAAAAAATAAAAGGAGTAATAAGGACAAAAGCCCTAAGATAGAGAACTATTTGTTTGTATTTTTCAGTGCATATAAAGAATATCAGCTGGCTGGAACAGAATAATCAGAGGAGAATGTTGAAGATCCTTAAATCTTTACATATCACATGAAGAAGCTTGATTTTTCTTTGTGTTACAGAAAACCATTGGAGAATTTTTTTTGTAAAGGATGACAGAAGTTTACTTTTAAAAAAATTTTTCTTCTGGCCGCTGACAAAGACTGTCCCCTTAATCAAACCCTAGTCAGACCCCGCTGGGGTATCCTGGCCTATGAAAACTGCAGACTCAGCACAAACGACCCCTCCCCTCCCCCTCCCACATACACACAAACACTAAACACCGAGAGACTGGGACAAACACTGGCATAGTTTTTAACAGCGCAGACTGATTCCCGAGCAGCATGACCACATCCCCCTTAATTTTCTGCCTGGGAAAGCTAACGTCTGCCAAATAATTTATTGTTTCTCCCAGCCAACGCCTATCTGAAGATAGGGCTTCTGTCTCCTAGTCTCTGTGGGAGGGTAATAGCTTAACTTCATTAAGTGCAAACCCAGATGGCCTGATCACATTAACCAATCCCCCTTCTCACTTTTTGAAACTTTCTGCTTCCCTGATTTTGTTCAAGCTCCTGCTGATTCCTTTCCTTATTGCCTCAATTTCCCTTTAAAATGCCCAGCCCTCTCTACAGGAATTAAAGTTGAGTTCAGTCCACACTTCACCCTCCACCCTATTGTAATAGTTATTACTACGTAAACCTATCTTTACAGGTTTAACTAGTACCTGGCTTTGTTTACCTTTGACATTACTAAAAGAATAGAAAAATTATAGTGGAGTAAAGAATTGAAATGAAGTCACTAATAAAGCAGAAAATGGATATCAATTTGTCATTAAATTGTGAAACAAATGAAGAAGTTAATGAAGTAGGTTAAGAAAGATAATTATATTGATAGAGTAATAATAATAGTACAAGTGGTGAGAAGTGGTGTATTTTAAGGGTAAGATCATGGTTATCATGAGTAATGGATTGAATCAAGAATGTTAGTGCTTTTATTTACTTAAATTCTTTTCATTGTCTATAAAATGTTTCAGTAAATGAATATTTTATTTTTAATTAAATTATAATTTATTATAGCACAGTGAAATACATAAACCTTGAGTGTAGTTTGATGACTTCTGACAATAGACTCATAACTGACATTCTTATTAATAAATAGAACATTTCCATCATATTAGGATGTCCCTTTGTACCCCTTCCCTTCCCAGATCTCCAAAACAATGGACAACAACTATTCAAGTTTCTTCCACATAGATTAGTTTTGTCTGTCCTAGAACTTTATACAAATTGAATTATAAAACATACACTCATTGTACATGTTTCTCTTTAGTCAGAAAAATGTTTCTGAGATTCATCAATGCTGTTGCATGTTTTGGTTGTATATTTGTTTTATTGCTGATTATTATGAGCTAAATGTTTATATCTCTCCAAAATTCATATCTTGAAGCCCTAACCTTACCATTATGTTATCTGGAGATGGGGCCTTTCAGGAGCAATTAGGTGAGGTAATGAGGGGCCCCATAATGGGATTAGTGCCATTATAGGAATGGGGAGAGACAGAAGAACTTCCTCTTGCTGCCATGCAAGGACACAGCAAGGATTTGGCTATCTGCAAATTAGGAACAAGGCTCATACCAATAATTGAATCTGCTGCATTCTTGATCTTGGACTTCCCAGTCTCCAGAGCTGTGAGAAATAAATATCCATTGTTTGAAGCATCCAGTCTGTGGTAGTCTAGAAACCAGAGTGTAGAACACGCTGAGTACAATTACATTGCATGGACTTAACACAATGTGTTTATTCATTCTTTCATGAACATTTGAGTAGTTTTCAGTTTGGGGTTTTTATAAATAAAGATGTTATAAATATCTTTTTAAGTTTTTTTCTTGTATATGTTTTAATTCTCTCTTTGTGAATACCTAGATATGGACTTGGTAGGTCATAGAGCAGTTGAATAATTGATTATATGAGAAACTACCAGAATGATTTCTCAAATGAGTTCTGCAATTTGTCATTCACCAGCAATGTGTGAGAGTTCCGCATACACAAACACTGACTTCTTGTCAGACCTTTAAACTTTAGCCATTTTTGTGAGTGGAAAGGAATATCTCATTGTGGTTTTAATTTGCATTTATGTGATGACTAACCATGTTGATCATTTCTGCAGGTGCATTTGAATCTTTCATATTTCTTTATTTGTGTAGTGTCCATTTATATCTATTGCCTTTTGTCAATTGTTTTCTTTGTATCATTGCATTGTAGAATTTAGTTATATATTCAAAATAGAAGCACCTTGTTTCTGTGTGCTGCAGCCATGTTCTATGAATAAAATATTTGCCTACTCCAAGATTGCGGAGATTTTTCTTCTTTCTTTCTAGAAGCTTATCTCTTATAGCTCTTATATTTATGTCTATAATTCATCTCAATTGGTTTTTGTTTTTGACATAGTCAAGTTTTATTTTTGTGCAGATATTTAAGTTTTCTGTTCCATATATTCAAAACTCTTTCCTATTATCATTAAATCACTTGAACAACTTTGTAAAAAAAAAATCAATTGATCATGTTCCCAGGGGTCTATTCTGCACTCCCTAACTTCTTTTGTTATTAATCCATTTACCTACAGTTAAGCCAATGGTGCACTGCTTACCATAAGATTGTAGTATGTCTTGAAAACAGGCATTATAAGTCCTCCCATTTAATTGTCTTCAAGTGTGTCTTCTTGCTAATACTCTAACTCTCTTAAATTCTGTCCTTTCTGGGAGGCATATCCAAACATGGCTTCTCCACTCTGCCTAGCACAGAGGCCCACACAGTCACTCTCTTTCACTTGTAAATGGACGTATGCATCAGGTCTGAGATCCTTTCCTATGGGACGACTTGAGTAAGAGAAATAGTGCCAGGTCTCAGTCTTGTTTCAGCAGGCACATCTGAGCACATCGGTCTCAAGATATAGATGCACAAATTGATATCCATTTTCTGCTTTATTAGTGACTTTTCTAATACACACAAAAGTTAGAGCCCCATAGGGGAAGAGAGGTAAGTTGCACCGTGAATCCTCTCTTCCCCTGAAACCACTGCAGAATGCAGTAATTGTTTTTTAACTATAACATAATTTTCAGAACCATATTACAGCAAGCTTACCCCAGAAACCAACATAAAAAAGAAATAATAACTTTATAGAAATACCATGTAATTTTAAAAATGTGTTGTGTCTTCCTGCAAAGTTGTATTCTAGCATTAATTGAAAATCTAAATTCAGCTAATGGATTTTCAATAGAAACCGTAGGGAGCTTTAGTGGAGAATATTATTAAACTTTATTTATTTATTCATTTATTTGCAAATGAATATATAAAGATGAGAATGGCTCTGCTGTTCATAACATAAGCCATCTTTGACAAATATTTAAAGTGGAGAATAAAGTAAAAAAAAAAGATGGCTTTAACTTAGATTTTCCTTCCATTCCAAACAGAGTGATCTTCAATAAACAAAACCCTGAAACCATAAAACAGCACCATAAATAAATATATATACACACATACACACACAGACTTGCATATATATCTATATCCCCATCCCGGCCCCTAATTTGGGCATGATGTCACTTTTCTAATGCACCACAAACCAGGGCAAATTAATATCCTATAGGGATTGTGGCAATGCATACAAAGAACAACCAGTGAAAAGATGAAAGCCTATAAAACACACTGGAAGATAAATGTTCTCTGAGCTTCCAAAATGCTTAGATAGGTTTAGTGATTTTTGTATCTTCTGAAACTGAATTTTCTATTCATGAAACCATCAAAACAATAGGATCTCTTTACAGGTTTGGTCACATACTTGGCTAGGAATAATGAGGAGGAATGGGATAGAGAGATTCTGTTATCCATGGCCCCAGGACAAACAGGTAACATAAGTAATGTGTGTTTTTAAACTCCCGAGGCTAATTTGAAACAATATGTTTCACGTCCATGTTCTTCTTGTTTAAAGTCCATGTGTCTTATAAGTGATGCTAAAGTAAATGGTCAGCTTCCGCAAAATTGCCCAGAGTTAGCTCAACCTCTCATGAAACTTAGTGAACAGTGAAATGGTAACAGTAAAAGCAGCAGACAGAACAAAGAAGAGGACTGGGACACAAGTCCATATGCCGTTTATTGTATTTGCCCTTTAAAACATATATCATTGACACTGTCATAAAAACACTAAGGCCCAGAATGCATCTGGTTCTATGTGTTTTTCATAGACCTTTCAATAATGTGTAAGCCTTGGTATATAATAATAACCCTTATACAACCCTGAAAATGAGACATGTGCTACATGCTTTGCATGCATTGTCTTAATCAATATTTAATCATGGAACTGTGCAACTGGGAAGGATAGAGTAAAATGTGATGGTTATAAAGTAATCCTAGAGACAGACAGATAGGTTATAATATAACCTGGCACTATACGGTCATCCATATATTGGCCGTTGGATTTTGCGTAGGTTAAATTGTCTTCTCAGTTTCTTCATTTTAAAAACAGAGGTAAAAATACATGCTATGTTGAACAATTATAGGATTAAATGAATTTTACATAAAGAATGCTGAAAACGTGCCTGATATATAATAAGCTATCAGTAAATTAAGTATTGTTTGCAAAATGACTCAATTATAATTCCCATGTTTGTACAGGTAATTGATGGTAGAAATACACCTGAAGCCCACTTTAGATATAACGATGAAAGTTCACGTTGAATCAATGCCATGCATTGTGATCCCCTCTTCAGGCAGTTAAGCATCTATAATAATGTTTGACAGATATATGTGTTGAATAAATTTATAGAATAATGTTTCAGAAGAAATGAATGATTCTGCCACACCAATTGATAAATGTTATTTAAGCAAGGTGACCCCTAAAAATTTCTATATTTTCAATAATCCCAAGCCACCTTTTAACTCATAAGTGATAATTGCTTTCTTCAGCAATTTAGGTAGATGGCCTGTCAAGTAACTCATTATTATTATCTTGTAAAAACCAATTAATGTCTTCCTTGTTCATAGCCTGGCAATGCTCCGACCAGGCGGAGAGGGCTGAGGAAGAACCCTTGACCTGGTCGTCTGCACCGGGGCTTAGACATCACTCTTCCACTAATCAAATAGGTGCAAGTGACTTTTTTCCCACGTTTTTATGTGTCACAAAAGATTTTAACTATATTTCCACTAACATTCATTACAGTTTCTTTTAACTGCATTCCACTAGTATCAGGGGACACAGGAGGGGGAAATGATGGCTGAGCACGCAGCTGTTCTAGCAGATCACCCAGATCCTGCGTCTGACCCAACACGGACATCACTTAAGTGCACGTGGGCCAAGGAGGACACCAAAGCTTTGGTAAGTAAATTACCTGATATCCGTCTCAGGTAAGATATCGGCAATATAAGACAAGGCTTATGTTCACAAAGCCTTCATATTTATAGAATGTTTGCACTTAAAGTATGTATTTAAACATTACATTTATAAAAATTCCATAAAGTGGTGATTATTTTCCTTTCTTTACGTAAAAGAAAACCAGCATTCTTGGAAATTTCAAGATGTCTTTTAATGAGGGTTATAGGAATCCTTGTACTCTTAGAATTACTACATGGTAATATAGTACTCTATAGTGATGCTTTAACCCTGTGTGTAAGGTCAGCATGTTTCTTCTCTGTCATGTTTTTGTCTTTTTATTAATTTTTTAAAAGCAGTAAGAATCTGGAGTCTGCACATCCTATTGTGCAAAACAACATGGCAACCCAGAAGTTCAAAGTCAATTGGGAAAGAACATCCTAAGTTAGAGTGTGAGAACGGGTTCTGGTTTGGGTCATGTGTTGCTGTTTGCTCAGTCTGGCTTACGGCCTTACCTTCTGTCTTTCTTAATCACTGCTTGTGTGGAACTGAGATCATACCCACACCTTTTCTGCATGGGCCGCGAGCCCTAAGGGTTAGTGTCTAAAGTGTGCTCAGCACATCACCAGCAAGCCCTTAGAGAATGCTAGTCGGCATTGTTACTGCTTCCATTGCTGTTGAAACACATCAAACCGAACAGTCCGTGGTCATCCTGTTTATAGAATCTTCTTGCTGACCACATTATATTTCAAAGTGTTCTATGATATGACCAGAGTTTAATACAAAATGCACAACCACATACACAGTATGTACTCCCCACAAAATGCCCTGATATATCAAAGACAGGAAAACAGCGCAGTCAGATGTTTATTTAATTTTCAAACCTTTTGATAGCAGCATGTTATTTCCCTCACCTGTAATGTAAACGATTTTTTAAATGTTGAAAATCTTCTGACTAAAATAATTTTAAAGCCTTCATGTTTACGAGACCTACTAAGTAGCACAATGCCTGTAGCTGCGGATACCATATTTATACTTAAATGTTGCTAAGATCATACATTGTGTGATCTTAACAACTGCAACAGTAACACCAGAATGATGGAGGGAGCTGCAGGGGACCTGGGAGGTGAGGGCTGTGTATGGCCTCCGTGGTGGTGATGGTTTCACAGACATATGCCTGTCCCCTAACTCATCAAGTCGCATATATTAAATATCTACAGCTGCTTATGTGTCAATCAGGCATCAATAGTATTGTTTGGAAGATTTATATTATTGTCTGAAGATTTCTTTGACAATGTACCGATTGGAAAATGTGAACACATTTTGAAATGGGCCAGTGGGTAATTGTGTTACCCTATTTCAGAGGTGAAATTGTACTTCATGCAGAAACCAGTGGTAAAACTTTGCAATGAATTAAAAACAACTGCAACAATTACAAAGACAATACAAAGAGAGCATCAGAGTATTCACAGAAGATTGAAAATTGACTCACATGAAACCAAGAAAAATCAAGTCTTGTTTTCACATATAATTAGTCTTTCTAGTCTCCATTACCTATTCATCAAAGAATCACAGACTGAGTTTGCTGCTCATCAAAGCTTGGCGACAGCAGCAGAGTGCCTGTAACGGGACACTGCCAAGTGAACCCCCACAGTCTTCCTACTAACAAAGTAATGCATTAGTACGGAGAAATGCAACTGTCTGCATCTGACACACCACAGGATACAATAGCACACAAAAATTAAGTAGCTTGTGAAATGTGACTGCAGTTTCATCAGTCATACCTGTAATCATCACACCTCTGTCTGAAGGTAAAAACTAAGAGCATTGAGACATCATTGGGTCAATAAATAACACACACACACACCCCAACACTCCATCAGGCAGATACCACTCTGCTCATTGTGACGTTAGAAACGTGTTTTCTACCACAATTTAAAACCAGAATCCTGTTTGCGTCTCCCAGATACAAATTAGACTGGACTCTCTACTTCTCCCTAAAGGTTTGTTTTAGTGCCCACCACGAAAGCATTACAAAACACTTATGTAACATTCCAGAAATGGCTTCTTTTATGTGACTCATCCATATTTGAAAATGCCCATGCTTGGGGAATTAGAACAAATGAAAGATGTAAATCATTGCTGATTCTCATGAAAATCATTGCCAGCAGAAATACAAGTTTTTCATACCTAGAGAAAATATGACTAAGTCTTCTCAATAATCACAAGGCAGGAAGAGACCTGTGGCTGTCCAGTCTATGCAGTGCCTTCAGGCATCATTTCCTCCTGCATTGACAGTGCAGACGATCGTGGCTGAGGCCGGATGCATTCGGGAAATGTATTTGGCTATATGAAAGCGCTAGTTCAATGCTGCATGGAAACAACGGAGAGTTGCATAAATTAAGAAGGTTCTTAATTAACATTTAAGAAAGCAGTTGTTGTCACTTAAGTACGGTATGGCATAAATCTGCAATGAAATGTTACTTACTGGCTCTGACAATGTTAGGTACCAATCCTCTGCCAACCTTTTCAAAATATCAATGTATAATGTTAATAAAAACATAGCTATGGCCCTATTAATTCTCTTATACATGGCTTGTATATAAAAGACAAAGATCAATTTCTAAACACCAGAAAACATTGTTCAGTGGTGATAAAACAGTATATGAAACTTATTTCTTCATGCCTCCACATTTAACAAAATAACTGCAATTTTAACAGAATTGTAAGCAATGCTAGTGGCTTGAATGGCAGGTTATTTATTTCTGCGTTTGGGACTTGCAGGTTCAAGCATGTTTGGTGAAGAGTAGCAGGGGAAGACTAACTTCTCCTTCGGGGAGTTAAGAGCAGGGTGAAGAGCACAGGTGGGTGTTTAGTTTCTAAGAGCACTCACCTGGCTTCGGTGAACACAGGCATTCAGAAGTCAGGGTTTTTCTTTTCCTTTTTTGACTTAATAAAGTTTTTACAACACAATGTGCAACTATTTGATGTCAACCTTGACTTTTAGTGAAAACAAAAGCCCAGGGGAAAAAATTAAAAAGGCCTGGTTAAATTAATATGCAGTGTTTCCTCTAAGGTGTGCGTCCTAGGACTAGAGCTGAGGTGTCTATAAACATATTGTATTTATATTTGTACTAAAGATGTCATTTTGTCAAAAGTCAGTCATTTTTGTTCATGTTGAGTATGAATGAGCAGATACTTTAAAATATATACCAACTTGTAGGAATGGCTTCTGGGTGTGAACGTTCCTTAGTTATCAGTTGGAAATTTAGGTGTTTGACTTTGCAGAGAAATGCAAAGAACTAAACCAGTTACATGCCACCTGGGGAGTGGAACCTCATTAGGAAGAGATGTGTTTACAGAGGGAGACAAGACCAGGTTGGATCAAGTTCTGGTGCATTTGAAAATGCAAAGCCAAGTGAATGGTTATAGTAGAAGGTCAAATTTTTCTATGTTTAGCCCTTCTGGTGTGTGCTAATAAGAAATGTTCTGTAAATAACCATTCTTAATTGCAAGTAAATTAAATATTCATTTGTAACATTTGCTCTAAAAATTGATTTCTTAATGAGTATGAAATGAATAGGCCGTACTTTTGGTGCACACAGAACTCTTTGTAAAAGGAGCCTACAAAAAACAGAGTAAGTAAGTTTTGAACTTTATAAAGATCTATGGGGGACCAGTGGTTTACATATGTGAAGGTTTCCAGATATTGTTAAATAGCCTCCTAAAACATACTCTTATAAAAATTAGAAACCCTTTTGTTTATAAATACTAAGTAGGGTAAGTGGTTTCACTGTGCGTGCTGGATTTGATCAAACTTTCTATGGCATTGAAGTTGACATAAATCAGTCATGGTGCCTGAATCACCCATAACTACATTAAGGAAAAATTCTCTGTTCTCATTCTTGTCATTCTGATAAATATGCCATAGCCAACCATCGTATGTTTTCTGGAGAAAAATATAAATGAGTTGATTGCACTTCTTTGCTCAAATGGGTTTCCGTTAAAAAAAAAAAAAGAAAAGAAAGAATACAGAAAAAGAAAAGTAAGCATCAAAGTCATTTCCATGGTCTAAAGTCCTGGCCACCTTTCAGGTCTCAGTTTTCATCATTTTCCTCCCATTCTCTGCTAAACAATCCTGCTGTCCTTGGCTGATCCTCAGACTTTCCAAGCATGCTCACAACCCAGAATGCCTAGAATCCCATTTCCCCAGATAGTTGTATGACTTCCTCCATCTCATCCTGAATGGCTCTTTCCAAATGTCACTTTATTAGAAAAATCTCCTAATACCTTAACAATAGTGACAATCCTATCACTCTTCATACCTGTGTCCTACTTAAATTTTTTTCCAGAAGACCTATTACCTCCTAAAATAGCGCATATTTATGTATCCATTTGTTTGCTGTATGTCTCCCCCCTCTTAAATATAACATTAGAACAGGATTTTGTCTGATGACCACAGTTGTATCTCAGAGCTCAGAATAATGTCTGATACACTTAGTAGGCATTTAATAAATAGTATTAGACAAACAACAGAGTAAATAGACACAAACTCAACTTTACAAATATCAATTATTTGTCCTTTTCTCCCACGAACTGTCCCCTCTCTGACCACCTTGATTAGACTACAAGCTACCTAATTCAGTGGAGACTGGTCAATAAGACAGAATCCTACCGTGATATGTAATACAAAAAAAAAAAATTCCTCAAATAGTACAATCATATTCTCTCTAGCTCTTAAATATCAAGATAATAAGAAAACTAGCTGGAGCGATGCTTTCAGAGGGTTGGAGTACAACGAGGACTCCATGGGGTCATAGAAAGCCAGCGTTGTGAAGAAGCAGCCATCCTAAGCAGACCTGAAGGTCAGCTGAAACGCCACGAGCGCCCACCACAAATGAAAGACAGGTGTGTAAGCACCTAGTGTTCAGAATGCCTCCATTTCCAGTGTGTTTTCTGTTCCACGCACAATCCAATCAAACAAAAATTTTGGTATCCATAAACAATGCAATAAAAAATACATACTTTGTTCTCTTTCACTCAATGACATGTTCCCATTCTAACGGAAAAAAAAAGCCTGTAAATCAATTTTTGTTAAAATTACTAGTACCGCTATTTATAAATGTCAAATGAAACCTTGCTGGAGAGTTCATATGGAATGCTCTCCTACTTATCCAAATGTGTTCTTCAGAACTTAGACCCAGCACTTTGGGATGTGAGGACTGCAATAGGGTTCAATTCTGTGAAGTGAGAAAAGAGAAGCAAGAACTCTTTCCATGTCTTCGATGCTTTCATTACTAACTCCATCACAGACAGGAGATAAACGAGAAATTTTACCTGAGATTAACAGAATTAATTGGAAACCATTCTAAAAATAACGTATTTGCCCTTGTCCTCTCATAGCTAAAATTGTCATGCATTCATCCAGGACTCTAACAAAAGGAAAGAGAATGTAAAACCTTATCCAAACTGACATTTAAAGAAATTTACAGTGTCTCAAAATAATTACAAAATAAATGTATTTATTAATTCCAAGTAATTCTACATGCAGTTTAACAGTGTTGGGAAAGGAGTGAAGTGCAGAGCTTAACATGCTTCATGTGTGAGAACAAACAGGAGAAATTGCTAAAAAAAAGAAACTTCCAGTCAAATGCTGAGTTCCCTTTACTGAAAATGTTGTCCTTTCTTGGTTCAACCAGCTCATTTTTTTTTCTCTTCAAACTTTGATTCTAGGATAATTTTCAAAAAGCTTTCTCTAACCATTGCCATATGTTATGGATTTTTAACATCTTTGCTTGCTTATACATGGTAGTTGGTAGCATATTTTCTTTGATAAAATTATCTACCATGTTACTAAATTCAGGTTAATTTTAATGTGATGCTTTTCAAAATTCCTAGGGATAAAATAACCCCATCTCTACAAAATATAGTTATTTCTCATCTTCTATTATTTATTGCTCCTGATTTTATTTTCTGAGTTATATCATTGACCAGACCAAAAATTGCAAATTGTACTACAGAAGCTGCTCTGCTTAATGAGGTTATGTCTCAATAAACCCACACTAAGTTGAAGCTATTGCAAGTTGAAAATGCTTTTCATACCACACTGTACGGTATGGGATGCTTGCCCTTGTGATGGAGTGGCCGACGGGGAGCAGTGGCTCCCTGTTGCTGCCTAGTCTCACAGAGAGTATTTTATCATTTCTCTCTAGCCTAGGAAAAGATCAAAATTCAAAAAAACAAAATATGATTTCTCCTGAATGCATATCACTTTTATATCACTCTAAAATAAACCAATTATAAGTTGAACCATTGTAAATTGGTAAACAATATATAATAATGGAGAAGCAAAAATCATTTTTCTTGTACATAAAGAGAAATCTTTTTTAAAAATTGATTTAAGATATATTATGAAGAAGAATCATTCTCTATTATTATTAAATTTAATTTGAAAACTAGAGATGCATAATTTATCAGTATGGGTATATCTCAAATTTATACATAAATTTTTATTTTTTTAGTAACTAATATATTTCATTATGTCAACTTGGTGTGCATTGTTGGACCAAGTCCGTTCTTGGTAATGTTGAATCATGTTTAATTGTAGTTATTAGTACTTCTAGTTAGATTTTTTTTGTTATATAGGTATGTGAAATTGATATAGAGTTTTCTATTTGTAATATATTACCTAGTTTGGCATTGAATGATATTGACTACATGTGATGAATTTACTAATCTCATATTGTTTTGTGATCTAGAACAAATAATGTAACTTGATAATATATTTATCTTGAAGGATTACTCCAGTGAACATATAAATACATTGTGGCTTTTAATGTATTTTTATATTTTTGAAAAATGTTCTATTAGTTATTGTATACTACTTTTTATAATTCTGTTCTAGCAATTTGGCATTGGGATTTTTAATAAAACAATATCAGTTATGATTACGGTATTTATCATCAACTTTTACATCCTTTTTCTTTTAATTTGTATGGCTTTTTCTCTCATTTCCCCCCCCCAGAATCAGTTCTCAGATTTACCAAAACTTGAATTTTATGATGCTTTATAAAACAGATAAAGTTTGTAATAATCAATATGAGTAGAAAATGCTCACAAATTTATTTCAGCTGAATATTCTTCCCATCAAAATTAAATCATTCTGCACTTTCAGGGGTCAACTTATGTTTGAGGACAATATACCATGTTAGTAAATTGTGTAAATTCCAGGTTCAAAAATTTTGGCATGAAGCTCAGCTCTACCACTTACTAACTGTGTGATGTTGAGCAAATCAGTATACTCTGTGTGCATCAATTATCTCATCTGCAAAATCAGATTTATACTAGGATTTCCCATGTAGGCTGGTATTGAAGATTAAATGCATTGATTCATGTGCATTGATTTAGAAGACTATCTGGCACAAAGTGAGTTCTCAATAAATACAAGTAATCGTATTGATTTTTGTTCTACTTGATGGCATAACAGTAGTGCAAGTAAATATGTGTAAGGGGCATGCGAGTCTGACACTCTTTTGCTCCTTGCTGAATCTGCAAGTAAGAAAAAATTCAGGGATCAGCCTGAAAGAAACAAACTCTTCTAGCTGTTTGTTTCAATATCTGGGTTTATGACTCGTCGTCATCATCTCTCAGAGCAATAGATAAGTGTGGCGTCTCGTCAGCATTTCTCTGCACACATGTACCCATATCCTGACAACGAAATGAAAATACCTGAAGTCAAAGAGTATATGTATAAATATCCACTCAAATAAATGAAATAACATTACACCTTATAAACAGTCACCATAGGCTACAAGGGGACCAACAAAAACAGCCATTTGTAGAAAATAAAGCACAGCTTTAAGTGATTGTGATAGAACCAGATGCCTTTAGAATCAGCCACAAGGTATGAAGTTTATTGGATGTAACTATGTGCTTATTTCTCCTTTAACCCTGAAGTAAGTACTTCTAAAATGAAGCAGATTTAATCTAGATGTTGAGTAGGATTCTTTTTTTTTTTTTTTTTTTTATGATGGGCAATGATAGTTACTTAGTGCTGTAAGTGCCCTGAGGTTTTGATGATGATATGTCGGCTGACTACGTAAAGCCAGGGAAATCTTTTTAGACACAGGGCCAGATGGTAACAAGAATTTGACGCTCCTAGGATGCAGTCCTGAGGCTTACCCAGGACAACGGCGATAAATGACTTCTCGTGTCCACCCATTAATTTCTTAGACTCCCTTATTTCACATGCAAGTGTTTCCTGTTCCATTTACTTTCCAAATATCATTTGTACTTTAAACTAATGTACTTACTTTAAAGATGTTTAAAACTTCATTTGGAGGTTGGAAGATGGCAGTGAGATAGGGGGAACAGAGTTTACTTCCTCCTGCCCACTGGTTGATTTTCTGAGGAACGGGGCGAAAACCCAGCAGTATTCCAGCACATGTGATGATTGATGCCCAAGATTACAGGGGAATTTGAACATCCATATGGTAAGCAGAGTGCTTCAGAAGGAAAGGGTCCCCCTCAGGACCAGCCCGAGGAGCAGGGCGGGGCTTCAGTCCCAGCCACGGGATCCGGCTCAAGATTCTTGGGGAGGGAGCCAGATTGGGATTTGTGAGTGGTCAGATGCTTGTTTGGTCTGGTGAGCATAAATAAGAAGAATTTTTCAGAGAGGAAAAACAGGAAAAACAGTGGTGCTCTGTGGCTATTTGGAGAGGCCCCGCCCCCAACAGTCTGGAGGTTGGTGGGCGACCGGGATCACTGCTCCAACGGGATCCGGTGTGCGACTCTGATCAGCGTGCGACAGGGACCGGAGGCCCAGGGCCCCTCAGCCAGAGCTCTTTGGCGCACATTCCAGGGACAGACAAGAGAGCGAACAGAGGCGCACAGCTCAAAAATACCAGGGAGAGTGCGCAACCGGGGCCCCTCGGTTGGGGCTTGCTGGCGCACATCAAAGGGACAGAATTAAAAGCCAGCACAGGTGTGCAGAGCTCATGCTGACAGCTGGGGACAAAGCCCTTGCCATCCATCCCCGGTGCACGTAGCCCGGCAGGACCAATCATCTTTGTGGGAATAAGGAAGAAGCACCCCGTTGAGGGGAGTGGCAGACCGGAGCTGCAGACCACACAAACTCTTGACTCAGAGCGGGGGCCGAACTATCCAGAAAGGGTACAGAAAGAACCTATTAGTTAGACCAGCGGAGAGAAAATAGGCGGTGGGAGAGCTGCCCCTATCAGGTGCACATCAAAAGACCATTTGGACTCAGAAGCACACCGAGGAACTGGGCTGGGGTCTGGACAACAGTGAAGAGTACACCTCAGGAAGGAAGAAAAGCGAAACTAATATCTTTCAAGCTGGACGCAGCCTGGCCGGGCAGCTTTAAAATCAGAAAGTTGAAGGGGTTTTTTTGTGTGTGTTTTTTGTTTGTTTGTTTTGGGTTTTTTTTGTTTGTTTGTTTTGTTTTATTCTGTTTTTGTTTTTTTAGCCCTTCTTCCTCTCTGTCCTTCACTATTTTTTAATTCCTTCTTCCTCCCTCTCCTATAGTATTCTTAGTCCCCTCCTCCTCATCTCTCTCTCTCTCTCTTTTATTTTTACTTTTTTGTTTTGTTTTGTTATTTTTTAATTTATAAAAGATAAATTTTTTTTCTTTTAATTCGTCCTTCCACTCTTCTTTATACTTTATTCCTCCTTCCTCCCTTACTTTCCCTGTAGTATTCTTTCTCTCTTCCTTCACTCTTTTTTCTTTCTTTCTTTCTTTCTTTTTCTTCTTTCTTTCCCCCTTGTCCTCTCTCCTCTTTACCTACAGGTGAGACATAAAAACCTGGAGCTGTGAAAAGACCAGAGTCAGTCCCGGACAGGGGCCAGTCCAAAAAACAGAGACAGTGAGACAAAATTAACTTTGCTACTCCAGAGAACTTGACAGATTAATTTAAGAAACAGAGGATAGCAAAAAGAGTCTCACAAACAATGGGAAGACAAAGACACAACCCTCAAATGAAAGGAAAGGAAGAAACCCCAGAAAGAATGATAAATGAAACAGAGGCAAGACAACTATCAGATATTGAGTTCAAAGCATTGATTATCAGGAAGCTCAAGAAGCTCGATGATCTCGCAGAGAATTTCCGGAAACTACAGGGAAACAACGATGAACTCACTGCAAACTATGTCAGCATGAAAAAGGAAATAAAAACTATCCAAAAGGGCCAAGCAGAAATGAAAAATACAATATCTGAACTAAAGAACACAATAGAAGGAATCAAAAGTAGGCTCGATGAAGCAGAGGATCGGATCAGCAAGCTGGAAGATAAGGTAGAAAAAAACACGCAAAAAGAGCAGGACCAGGAAAAGAGACTCATAAATATGAAGGGGTATTAAGGGAAATGCAGAAAAACATGAAACGTAATAATATTCGTATAATAGGGATACCAGAAGGGGAAGAAGAAAGGCAAGGAATAGAAAGTCTGTTTGAAAAAGTAATGATGGAAAACTTCCCGAATCTGATGAAAGAAAAAGTCACACAAGTCCAAGAAACACAGAGAATCCCAATCAAAAGGAACCCAAACAGGCCCACTTCAAGACACATCATCATTAAAATGGCAAAATTCCAAGACAAAGAGAGAATTTTAAAGGCAGCGAGACAGAGACAGGAAGTAACATACAAGGGAGCCCCGATAAGGTTAGCAGCTGACTTCTCAATGGAAACACTCCAAGCCAGAAGAGAATGGCAAGAACTATTCCAAGTAATGAGAACCAGAGGCCTGCAACCAAGACTACTCTACCCAGCAAGGCTCTCAATCAAGATAGATGGCCAAATAAGGAGCTTCCCAGACAAAAGAAGTCTAAAAGAATACACCTCCACCAAACCAGCTCTGCAAGAGATGCTAAAGGGACTGATTTAAGGAAAGGAAGGGAAAGAGAGAGAGTGAGGAAC